>LN483375.1:0-276412 GCA_900002565.1 Culicoides sonorensis | reverse complement strand
ATAATTTCGGAATTTAAATGAAATCAGTATAAATAGTTGAAGTTATAATGCGAAAAATAATTATATCCCTAAAAAAGTATTTTTATTTAGAAATTTTCTCTCAAAATGTTCAAATTTGAAATTCTTCTAGAGTTTTTAACCACAAAACTGCCCATATTTTTCAAAACCGAACAAACCCCAAATTATGCAAAATTGAGTTAACTCATGATTGAGTATTAAATTCTGCACATTTAGAGTAAATTAAGTTGCTAAATTACTTTTGTCTTTCCAAGAAAATCGTATTTTTTAAAACGACACAAACGCCATTTCTACAATGATATATTTTTCAAAACAGAACATGTACCAGAATCAGTGTAGTTTTTTGTATGAGAAAGCGTTTAAAAGTTACGGCATAATTAGATAGCAAAACATAAAAATGCGTTTTTCTCAATTTGACATCAATGGCGTTTGTAACCCCAGCAAAATATCTATAATTGTATTAAAATACTGAAAATTTTAATTTTAGTTTAATTTATACATTGATTGAATAATAATCTGAAAGTAAAAAAAAATATGTTGACATTTTGATGATATTTTCATAAAAATTTCGTTATATAAAAAAAATTGAACTTTTTAATACTTGGCTATAATTTTTTAATGTTCAATTTAAAATGTAAATTTGAAGTTTTTTCATAATCAAAATTGAAAAATATTTTTTTTTCTGTTTGAAGAGTGCGTCATTTTGAAACTTTCATTAAAAAAGAATGCGTACTAAACATACCAAAGCAAGGCACCCGTATGAATCAGCAAAAACATGAGTGTTCAACGATATTGTTTGGTTTGCATCAATTTTTTTTATAATTTGTATGAAAAATTAGAACTTTCGTTCTAAAACTCACATTTTTTTACAAATTATAAAATGTTGAATAAGATTCTTAAAGATATTTTTCTGTTGTTTCTAAAACATATTTTAATTTTTTTCTATGACATGTCTTTCTCAAAATATTACATTTCAACATATTTTTTTAACTCTAAATAAATATAATTTCTACTTAAAAACTCTAAAATTTTTAAAAATCTTTAAATATTGTATAATTTTATTAAAATTTCTTGTGTGTTGTTTCCAAAATGTATTTAATTTTTTTTCTACGATTTGTATTTTTCAAGATATTACAATTTAAAGAATAATATTTCTGTGGTAATTTTTATTTTAAAAAATTGCCGTGGACTCTACGACAATTATATACGTACACGATACTATACACATACGTACATCTATACAGAATATACCGATCTACTTACAAAGGTATACAATTGTGAACGACAGTTTAATACAGTACACTAACAAAGTTTACTGTATCACTAAAAATGATTACCAAATAGGTAACAAAAATTACCGAATGAGTATTCAATTTGTTTACCGTATTAGTAATTATAGTTAGCACTTTAGTAATTCAGAATTACTTACTTAGGTATCGAAATTTTTAACGGGATGGTAATTTTTTAAATAATAAAAATAAAATAAAAAAATGATAGAAAATAAAACTACACAAAAAAGTGAATAAGCTGAATTGCAATTTGCAATATAAATAGACTGTTAAAAATCAGTAAAATATCATCTAATGCCCTAACTTAATATACGGTATTTAATTGGTTAGGGATTGATAATTGAGAAGCGAAATTTGAATGGCTTAGTGTTAAATTTTTAACTGTACTCGATTAAACTCGTTTTTTAAGTTTTTTATTAATTTTTTTTACTCATTTTTATTTTGTCACTTATTAATGTGTAGTAAACTTATTTTTTTTTGATTCAGTTTTATTATTTAAATACAATTGAAATGTTTAAGTTTGTTAAAGAACACAAAATTGCTAGAAATTATATTTTTTTGTTTACAAACAAACTAGAATGACAGTGGATTTGATAGAAAAGTAACTCGCGAGTAACACATTTTATCGTTGCTATCTTTTAATTGACTTGGTTGAGATGATTAAATGTTGGATTTTTGTATGTGATAAAAATTTCATTAAGTGTCAATTAACGAGTTATTGAAAAAATCTCAATTAAATGCCGATAATCTCATAGAAAAGTTAATGCATAAGATGGACCATCGCACAACAACAAACGGCATGTTTTATAAGGTTGTATGGTTTATTTACTGAAGCGACAAATATATGATAATACACCTTAAAGTCTCTTTTCATAATTCTTTAATTTACATTTTTATTTATTATTGATTTTGAAAGAGAAAAGGCCAATTCATTACTGCGAAAAGAAGTATGGGGAAATAAGAAGAAAAGAAGTAGAAAATGATTGAATATTTATTATCATAAAATGCGTGCCATACCATAAGGTTGGATTTAGCTATGATAACTGAGACATCGTTAATTGTGTGTTAATTTTTAATCTGTTTTAAATGATCCAGGTGTGTTTTCTAATTATGATTAAGAGAGTTACCGTAATAGTGAGAAGTATGTATATGATATGTATATGAATATTACAAATCTTCTGATTATATCAAGTGCGGTCATTTGACTGCTGAGGTCTATTTCCATGGAAACACTTGTTCAACTTGAATGTTTTTGTTTAAATGACTTTTGTAACTTGAATTCAGAGATGTTTTATGCTATTTAACTTATTTTAATTATTTTTTCCTTTGAAACTTAACTCTAATAGTCAATTTACATAGCAGAGTCTCTTATCCTATTTTTATTATTTAATTTTTGCGGCTTTTGTCACGTTTGACTTGCATTAACAGCAAAATATAAAAAATTTCCATTGAAATAATATAATTTTCAATACCACTCAAAATAACTTAATTGTAACATTCTTTTGTAACTTTTATTCATATATAACACTATAAAGCCTTTTTAAGTCATTTTTTTCACAATAAGAAAGATTAAAGCTCAATTCTTTGGAATTTATGAAAAAATTAAAATTATTTTCTTACATTATTTTACAAAATATTATTCATTTTACAAATTCGATACTTTGCATGAAGCGGAAGTAAGAAATGAATATTTTCAAGTTTCAATTTAGATGTTTTATCAAAAGTAAAAATTAAATAACTTGTACTAAACGCCTATATATGAATAAAAGTTAATTTTTACAATGATTTTCAATACTTTTTTCTCATTAAATAAGACAAAGGTCTTTGAACTTGTTTGTTAAAATTAGTAGTATTATGATCATGGTATATTTTGTATTAATATACGCTGAAGTCGTCTATTGAGTTATATTTTATTTTATGAGCTGTTTTAACACAAGTTTTTAAGGAACAAAAAGTTATGAACGTTTTTGAATCAAAAACAAAGAAATTAATTTATAAATTTTTGAACTTCTATTTTTCGTCAATAAACGGTAATTTTAAAGTTTTTTTTCGTCAATACACGAAAGGTTTTGGTCCAAAAAAAACTATTAATTATGGTGCAATTAGAACGCAAATTAATTAGAATCTTCTTATCTTTTATCATAGAATACATTATTTGGTATACTTAAAATTAGTAAATTGGTAGTTTTGCCTCACTTTTTGGTTTCCGATTTGTAATTATGGAACACAACCATTATTATCTTTCAAAAAGAAACTCAAATGAAAATGGTGCTTTTGATAAATGGAAGACTCTCCCGAAAAAAATCATAAATGATCCATGTTTTTACAATTTTCAAAAGAAACTTAAGGGTACGTAATGGAATAGATAAAGAATATTTAATAATTTTTTAAAAAATCCTTTTACTTTTCAGAAGAGACCATCAATTCAAAGTAAGTAATGTGAATATAAATGAGCCATAATTTGCAGCGGATCAAAATCTTAGATATTTCTTGACTTATATTATAGTAAAATCATTATTATGAAATTACAAAGTTTATTAATTGATAAAAATTTTGTTCTAAGACTTTCAGTATCATAATCATTGAGTTTTATGGTGAAATTCATTTGAATGAAAAAAAGCCTTCTTTTTAAGTGTGTGTTAGATAAAATATAGATTAAATTTTCATTCAAAATTCTTCACCAAAGAGGAAAATGTAATTATAATAGTGATCTTTTCCTATTTTATGTTTCCTATTAAAAAATATCTTAAGTAAGTGATATCATGGTTCGAAATAGTAAATGTGTTTTTGAATATTTTTTCTTTGATTTAATAAATTCTCTATTAAGGCAAAAAAAACTACATTCCTTTAATGGAAAGTATTTAAAAACCATGGTTGTTGTTTGGATATTGATTTCATGTATTCCGTTGGTTAAAGCGAAGAACAATCTGAAACCAGAGCTTTTTGCAGTAGGAGCGGGAAAAAGTTATATACGTATACTGCCTAACGCAAATAACAAAGAGACAGCTAGATTTTGTGTTGAAGGATATTTAGGAGATAGTCTCGATGAAAATACAGCAGATTTGTGCGAAGACTGTCTGATATTCGAGTTTTATGAAGGCTATTCGGAAACTGTGGTAAATATTTTAATGGATTGAACTTACTTAGCCAGCTCTTAAATAATTTCCTTGTATTGGTCTGAAGAATTGGATATTAATCTATTTTTACTTTACTTTACTTAAATTATTCAATTTCAGACTATGTGCTATGTGCTTCTAAACGCTTTGCAATTATTATTTGAAATTTTTTTAATTTAATAAGAAAGTGATCAAAATTATTTATATATTATAGATAAAAAACTGGACTTTATCAACACTCAAATTTAATGAATCCAGTACTAGACCTGATTTAACAAAACAATGTATTGACGTTTCTTTCATCAATAAGAGCGCACCAATTGGGATTTGCATTGAAAATAAAATGAAAATTGATTTTCCTTTTATCTTATCACATGACTTAAACATTCAAAATCTAACAAATTTGATAATTCTAGTTGGAGTTGTATTAGTTATCTTATATTTATTTATTTATTTTTCTTGCTTTCTTTGTACCGCTTACAGCCGAAGCCAATTACAAGCAATCATTTAAATTAAATGTATAATCATCACAAAATTTAATAAATCATCTTTGAATAATTAAATTTACTCATTCCCGGACATTTCGTCTACATTATGTCGTCTACATATAAATATGTCCAAACTAATAATATGTCTATGTAAAATTTAAGTGTATGTAAATTTTGTAATAAATATAAAATAAATATAAATATATATTTTATAATAAATAAAAAATATAAGCAAACAATTATCTATGAAGTAAGTAATGATTCCTTTAATGCAACATGATCAACGACATCTTCATTCTACTAGGTAAACCTCATTTGCATAAAGTAGACAATGTTCAAATAAAAGTGAAAAAATGAATGAAGTGACAATTATATTTCAAGTGAAGTAACCTATGCTATAATAATAAAACTTGTCGCAAACAAGCAATTTCCTCCAGATTTTCGTTAGATTTTTCCGGTATTCCAGATATAACTACATTATTCATCCTTGTGATATTTTCTAGTCGATTACAATGGTTTTTCAATAATGAAAGATCACGTTTAATATCACGATTTTCTGTTTCCAGATTATCTATTCTTTTTTTATTGTCGGAAACAACTCCACTGAGATCAGCTAAGGTTTTCAAAGAGCTAGTTATATTTGAAATAGATGAATCTGTGTTCGCTTTAAAACCATTTAAATCACTTTCTATTAATTTCAATGTTGCGCATATATTAGATAACTTGCACGTGGAGCAAGACCAGCTTTTTGATGATGATGAAACATTGGATTCCTCTAAATTTACACATTTAGGATGAAAACACTTTCTGCAAGAATTGCATACTATGCTAGATTCTGATGATCTGCTAATAAGCACCGAGCAAGAACCACAATTTACCGGCATTTTAGATTTAATTAAAATTTTAGTATGATATTGACCGATAACAATAGATTTTACGTACAGTATATAAGATTATATTATAATGCGGAGCAGAAAAAAAAAATACGTGTTAACGTGTTGATGGTTCGAACGGTACTGTTTTATATGGTGTCATCTCTTGGCAAGTAGTATATCGTACATTTGCATCAGTATTACCATGTGCCCTTGCCATTGCCTGCCTTGCATATGCCTGTCTTGCCATCATCAATGTTCGTTTAACAATGAAAGTGATTATAAATTGGATTGATTTTGAAACAATTCTGCTTCTGCTTTGTATGATGATAATAACAGAAATTTTTACCGAAACGGGTGTTTTTGATTATTTAGCGAAATTTGTGAACCGCTTCAAAGAAGGACATATTTGGGCTTTTATACATTCCATGTGTTTATTAACCACAATTGCATCAGTATTTTTAAATAGTATTACGACAACATTCTTATTTACACCTGTAACAATCAAATTATGTGAAATGATGGATCTTGATCCTGTAACTGTGCTTATAATGATGGTGATTCATGCAAATATTGGAGGGGCCATGGCTCCATTAGGATATCCACCAAATGTCTTTATAACAAGTAATCCAGATGTGGTTAAAGGTGATATCACATTCATGGCTTTCACTAGATGGATCGGAATCGGAGTTATTTTATGTGTTATTAGTACTGCATTTTATTTGAGAAGCATATACAGAAAAGTTGAAAAACTTAAGAAAAAATGTGAGAGAGACCAAGTGCTACAATCTTTAGAATCGTCAGATAATTGCACTGTTTTAAAAGAAATTATTAAAAAAATAATTAATCAATTGAAAAGCAAGAATCTGATGGTAAGAAATGATTTTTTTTTATTGGATATTAAAAATAACTTCAAATTGTAATTTTAAGTTACTTATGAATGCGTGTGTTGTACTTCTATTCGTTATCATTCCTGTTTTGATTCAATCTGCTCTTGGAATTCAACGACTTTCGCTAAGTTGGTGTGCTCTCCTAGGATTGCTGTTACTTCTAATCACATCTGAAAAGTATAAAACTTCTTAAAATCTTTACAGTGTACATAAATAAAGTTAAATTTTGTTCTAGGAACGACATGGATATAATCCTATCAAAAGTTGACTGGCCAACACTTTTAAATCTCGCTGCAAAGTTCATCATAATAGAGATCGTTGATCGACTTGGCCTGATAAACATTACAGAACAACAAATTCTTTCCGTCCAAACTGCGTATCAATTGTCACTAGCGATCATAATTGTTTATGGATAACTGGCGTTGCCTCGGCTTCCATTGGCAGTATTCCAGTAACAGGAGTCATGATTAAAGTTGTTGTTTCAATTGCCAATAATGAGAAACTTGGTCTTCCTCTGCCACCTTTAATATGGGCCCTCGCATTTGGACAATGCTTAGGTGGCAATGGAACATTGTTTGGTGCACCTGCAAATATTATTTGTGCAGGGTTGGCTCAACAAAGGGGATACCAGATCAGATTCATCGATTTTTTAAAGTAATGCACTGAAATTAACGTGAGAATAAATAAATTTTATATTTTTAATTTTTTATTCACAGATTAGGCATTCCCGTTATGCTGGTCACACTATCAGTTACAACGATGTACTTAGTATTATCTTACTTATAAAATAAAAGAAACATCACTTGTTCTGTGCATAAAAGACAAAGCAAGCATTATCATTAATGAAAATAAAAAAAAAAAAAAAAAAAAATATTGTTATATTGGCCCCTTATATTGTTACTCAACACACTACAATTAAAAAGCATAAGAAAAAACCCAATTTGCAATAAATTGAACTATTCTTAAATATTTAAAGATTTTAAAGAATCGTATAAAATCCTAAGAAAACGTTTTTATATATTTAAATTAATTAATATTAAAGAATCGTAGATAAGATAAGACAAACATCACAAAAAATTAAAAGAAATTGTAGCAAAAACGCAAGAAATATTGCAGTTTATAAGAGATTTGTTAAATGTCGTTCAGCGTCGTAAAGCAAATTCGGGTTAAATTCGATAAACGCACCCTAATATATTTACATTTGACATCCTCGAATATAGTATATAAATATTCAAATTAAAATGAAAACAAATGTATTAAATAAAAATAAGTTTTATAAAATCATTTTAAAATACTCTTTTTTATAATAACACCATTTGACAAAACAAAAGCGATGTCAAACTATTGAAAAATCCCGAAACACGTCAAAAAGATTTTTCGATCCTGATTATTTTCCACTTCCAAATTTTGAAATCCACTGATAAGTTTTTTTTATTAAATATTAAAAATTACATGGAAAAGAGTCATTTTCCCTTTAAGTTGAAATTATTACATATCAAAGTTTCTGAAGTAAATTATGTTCCAAGATTAGGCTAGAGTCCTTCCAGAAGGCCAAGCAAGTTTGACTTAAATTCGTTTAAAATCATACTTTGGACAAATGAACAGTATCGGAAACTGTGCAAAATGGTTTTTTAGAATGTTTTTTATGAAATTAACATAAAAATTTACAAGAAGAAAATAATTTTATATTTCAAAATTGAAGTTTATTATAAAAAGTCGAAAAGTATGCCGCCTTAGGGGAAAAACAGCTTTCAGCTGTGCAATAATAATCATTATTGTCGTGGTTTTCTAATTTTACAATTTCAATTGAGCTTTTTTACAATTTATCTTGTGACGGGTCTTCGGCCAAGTGATGGCTGATTCGCATCGTTGGATGCTTATTGGCTGGATCTTGCCAGTATCTCTTTTCACGTCCAGCGGCTCCAATAGGGGTCTGGGCGTGAACACCAAGGGTTTTATTCACAAATTTCCTTAATAGTTGTTGTCTATGGGTAATTTTTTATTTATAATGGTTGAATTGAATTGATCGAAGGAAAATCTCTTCAAAAAAATAGCAAAATTAAAATTACACAAATTATTTTCGACAGCCTCTGCCATGTGGCTGGAGTGGTATTTCAAATTTCAGTAATAAAATCAATATCTCAGCACAGTTCACCAAACAAGCTATTTCAAGAAAAAAAATACACCAAGTCTAAAACCTATTGAACCTTAAAGTACAACCCCTGAGGACTCTAAAACTGCTGAAATTAAAATCCTAAATGCTCGTCCAAGGATTTTATGATGATTTTAAAATTAAACCGTTTTAAACGAATAAAATGGCCAAAAATGACAAAATGGTCAAATTTTTATGCTTATTTTTGAAGCCAAGCTATAAAAAATACTCTAAAGGTATGTTCAGCAATCTTGTAGGAAATGAAACGCGCTTTAATTTTGTCTCAGGTCATACAGTATGTTATCATATAAAAAAATAAAGTTTTCATCAAAAAACCTTAAATTTGACATGAAAAAGGGTAATTTTTGAGCTCTCTTATACTTCTTATAAGATTTTTAATAAAAAATGGTGCAATTAGTTTGCAAAAATATTTTTTAAGGTAGTTTTGTTAATTTTTAAATCAATGCTATACCAAAAATTTGATTTTCTTTATTGAAAAGTGTAATAAATAATAAGTTTGTGAATTCAATGTATTACAAGGTAAAAGTTATTTATTCAAGATTTCGGACAATTCGATATTCATTTTCCACAATATTTTATTTTAAAGCTTTCAGGGTATGAAAGCTATTTTTTTTTCTAATACAGTCATGTATTTATAGCGACTTTTGTGATAAAATTTGTGTGTTATGCGCTAAAATATCTTCCAAATGGGAAATGACCTATTGAAAGTCAATTGCCAAAGGTGAAATCCTCATAAAAAAAGAAAGCGGGAACTTTAAGCTTTCAAAACGCACTTAATGCTTAAAATCGGCTGTTCGTGAGATGATTCTTAGTCAGTTATCTTCCCTTTTAACTCTTTGAAGTCCAAGTTTTAACCGTAGAGAATTTTAAAAAATCGTGTTCTAGGTGTTGTAGATAAAGTAAAAAGAAAAAACTTTTATTTAGAAGAAAAAATTGAGTTTGATATAAAAATTTTACAGGAGAAGCAAATGAAAATACGTATAAGTCCCATAGACATTCATACAGAAACGCTGTACGTAAAGAGAAAATTTCATAATTTGTGCGATATTTTTATTCAAAAAATCTTTGATTTTAAATATTTTTTAAAATTATTTGATGGAATCGTTTACTTCTTTCTTATGCTTTCTCAATATTTAAGATGCAAATCATTTCCAGTAAATATTTATGAAAAATTTTACGATTTAAGTGACATATGTACCACGGAACGTCAAGGAGTTAATTTTGCCAAGAAATAATCTTTTAAAAGCCAAATCTATTATGTCGATTTTTTTCAACTTCCAAGTCTTGCCATACTTCAAATCGTCGGCATTCAGTCAATATTCACTTTTTTTTTTTTTTGCGAGAAACATCTTATTTAAATGTAAATTTTTTGAAAATCATACCCTGAAATTAAATAAAATATTGTGAAAAATGAATACCAAATTGTCCGAAATCTTAACTAAATTACTTTTACCTTTTGATACATTGAATTCGCAAACTTATTATTTATTACACTTTTTTAATAAAGAAAAATCAAATTTTTGGTATAGCACTGATTTAAAAATTAATAAAACTACCTTAAAAAATATTTTTGCAAACTAATTGCACCATTTTTTTAATAAAAATCTAATAAGAAGTATAGGGGAAGCTCAAAAATTACCCTTTTTTATGTCAAATTTAAGGTTTTTTGATGAAAACTTTATTTTTTTATATGATAACATACTGTATGACCTGAGACAAAATTAAAGCGCGTTTCATTTCCTACAAGATTGCTGAACATACCTTTAGAGTACTTCTTATAACTTGGCTTCAAAAATAAGCATAAAAGTTTGACCATTTTGTCATTTTTGGCCATTTTATTCGTTTAAAACGGTTTAATTTTAAAATCATCATAAAATACTTGGACGAGCATTTAGGATTTTAATTTCAGCAGTTTTAGAGTCCTCAGGGGTTGTACTATAAGGTTCAATAGGTTTAAGACTTGGTGTATTTTTTTTCTTGAAATAGCTTGTTTGGTGAACTGTGTCAGAAAATCGTAGGTAAAAAAACATAGTATCTAAGGAAACGCCTGGTTAATCGTAAAAATGCCCATAACAAATATTAACTAAATTTCATTAATATTTCCTCAAATTCAACTCAAAAAAAAACAACTTTAAATGCATCAAATTTCACCCCCTCAAATTCATCTAAAGTGTAATCACAAACAATCAGTAAAATTAATCATCCACCCACATATTGTACAAACTATGATTCAAAAATTGATTCATTACTTTATTTAAACAATAAGTTAATTGTTTTTATTTTCATTTTTTATTTCCCAAAAAACATGACAAATAAATTTTAGACAAGTCTCGAAATTTTTAAAGATTTTCATAGCAAAAAGAAGAAAAAAGTGAAAACAAAAATAAAGGCGTAACAAAAAAAAATGTAACAATAAAATTGCGATTCTGATTGTGAAATTTTGGCAATTGAATGCAATGTGACGTGAAAATTAAATGAAAAATCATTTTTTTTTGCGTGTTTTCTTTTTTACTTTTATTTTATTTTATTCAAAAAATTTAATTTAATTGTATTGTGTGTGAAAAAAAATAAACAATAATCTCATAAATCTAAATTTAATATAAGATGTCATGCATCATGATGATGATGTTGATTAAATTAAATTAAATTGTCATCTCTCTTTCTCTCTTTGACATTATTTTATAAGGATTTTAGTATGAAAATATATTTTTTGTGTGTGTGTGTGTAAAATAAGGTACAAATTTGCAGTCTGGAGTTGGCTCAAAATTGTTAAATGTTAGAAAATCGTCTTTCATTTTTCATGGAACATTTTTTTTCATTTTATCATTAAATTTTAAATTCATTCAAGACATTTTAACTTTTTCACATTATCCATATCTAATTTCCATTCAAAGGTGGGTGTCTCTGGTTTGGTGTAACTTTCAGGCACAACAATTCCAAATAATTCAAGTTTAGCTTTAAGATCGTCATTGATGACCTGTTTGCGTGAGTAATTTAATTCTGGGTTTCTGAATAATTCGACAATTCCATGACGACATGTTGTTAGAAGGGTGTGCATGAGAGTAGCAAATGCCGCATCTTTGATTGTCATATTTTTGGTGATGTATTGCTCCCAGGCCTCATATGGATTGAGCATCGTGCGACGTCGACGTTCCTCTGGGGTTTCTGGAATCGTTGGTGTGTCATCAGCTAACAAGCGAGCACCTTCCACTTCCATTGAAATTTCTTTGATAGCAGCCATTAAATTATCGAGAGTTTCCTTGGTGTTCACTGCAGTGCCCAAAGGCTTGCAAGGATACAAACTGAAGTGACTTGAAGCACTGATACCCAAATATGCAAGGTCTGGATAGAGATATCGCAGTGCTTTGCGATTAGAGATGACAATTGATGTAAAGGGATCTCGAAATATTTCCATTACAAGAATCCCAACCGCCTTGAACTGATCATCCGGGATGTGTTGTGACAGGAAGCTGTGTGTCAAGAAATTGTTTGATAATGATAATTCGGCGAGACCCAGAGCAGCACGTACACTATTCGTGTGGATCTGTGAGAAAATCCAGATCATTTTATTTTCCGTTATAAAGTCCTTAATTAAATTGTATGAGTATAAGAAGGCAAAATAAATTGAATCCTGAGGAATTTCTTGTCTTAAATAGAGTTTGGTATATTTTTCAATGATATCAGTTGAGACGGCGACTTTGATGAACAGATCGGGAAACAGACTGCAAAGTGTATTGAAACGTTTTTCATACCAATTTGATGACATGTTATCAGAAGCTGTTGCAAAGACCATCGTTAAAAATGAGCCGACCAAATACGATTTCATCAATTGTGCATTTGAAGCGCCATAGACGCCGTAATATGCAATCATCTCGTCGTGTGTGAGTCGATTCCAAATTTCATTCACATATTCTTGGGTTAATGTTAATGGCTCTGATTTGTATGAAATGAGACCTGTTTTGTCCAATACACAGTTGACTCGTTGAATGCCTTCATTGAAAATTTTGTTCTTAGCACTCAATAATTGGATCGGGAAGCAGTGTCGATTCATCTTATAAAATTCCTCTTTTTGACGTGATTCCTTTACTTTTTCCAAAATCTCATTCATTTCTTTCATGTAAAACTTCCCCAAATACCTTACTTCCTCCACATCCGGTGCAAATCGTCTCAACAAACTGCACATTTGCACTTGAGCCTCTCGTTCAAAGCGAGCACCTTCAGTGAAACTTTTCACTCGAATTTCATCATCAATTGTCCATGCAGCTGTCAAATGTCCATAATACAATGGGATAAAATATTCCTCACATAACCCATTAATCCTCAAAACAGCTTTAACGTGATGCAATGAAATTGCCGCAAAAGTGATTGAATCAACAAAAACTGGTGAGTTTGTTGCGGGATGTTTCAATGCAAGCAAATCAATTGCTTTGCGATCCAAATCCGTTATTTCAGTGATTGGGTCAATTGGGGGATTTGGCATGGTGAAGATATGTTGAGCAGGAAGAAGTGGTGGCATTGTCATGAATTGAGATGCAATTTCACTTGTTAGCATAATAATTTAAAGATGAATTGTAGTCAAAAATTGACTGAAATGAAAAAAAAATTAAATTTAATTCCACGTGATGCATTTTAATGTCAATAAATTTAAAAGAAATCACTCAACATACAAAAACAACATATTTTATGAGTATTTATATTGAAACTATTTCTAGATCATTCTTCTATAAATATTTGAATACAATTCATATGCATGATCGCCAGACTTTGAATAATTTTCTAAACAAAAAAAAAGTGAGCAGACGATCAATCACCCCCCGGATTCCAATACAAAGAAAAATTTATGACGTCGAATACTTTTATTTCTAATTAAAAACAAACATTTTTTTTTCTTCGCATTTTTTACATGTCAATACAAATTTTCCCCGGAAAATTTACTTTTTTTCATGACGGCTGATGCAAATTACTCAATTTCATCAATTTCTTACCTATTTTATTGTATCTAATGATAATTTATTGATGAAAAACTTTGAAATTAACTTATTTTCACGTAAATATTTATAAAAATAATTGAATTTAAATTAATTTTTATGTTTGACCTCCTTCACTTATCAAAAACGTATGACCGAGTCTTTGTTTTTCCGTCAAATAAAGAATAAAGAAAATTGGGAAATACATTTCCAAAAATAAACGAAATTCACATGTGGTATGTTGTACGTACATTACCTATGTTGAGAATAAAAATGAGCGAGCTACAGTGAATTATTTTGATTTGAATTTTTTCGGTTAACGGTTAAATTTAATTTAATGGGAATTGATTTAATTTAAAAATGTAGGTAAATTTCGAATAATGTAATTTCAAGTAAAATATTTTATTAAATTGAACATGAGTTGCTGCATTCCTTGATATACTTTGTTATCGGTAGACAGTAAATGTAGTAGAAATACCGAGATTGAACCACAAGATGTCATTTTTCCTTCAATTAGTGAATAACAGCAGAAAATTATGAAAAACTGCACAGTATTTTCAAATAAAAAAAAAACAGTATTCCTGTAGAATCTTACAAGGTGAACGTTACGCATTTACTGCTCCTGAACTGAAGAAAAACCCCTGAATTGAGTTTAATCTCTAAGTCACAAATCAGTTGATTTTAATAGAGTTGTGCTCCTGAAATTCAGAAGTTTACTAACGACAGGGTTCAGTTTTTGACATATTAGCTCTACTAGTCTAACAAGCCTCCACTGTTTTTGATACAAAAGAATTTGTATGGGGCCCGCGCCAGTCAATATAATATCAAATTACAATAATTCATTATTACAATTGTGTTATGTATAGTATTTAGTGGTTAGTTTGTAGTAGTAGTTTGTAGAAATAGATTTAGATAGTTGTAGATAGTTTGTAGTAATAGATTTTAGTTGTAGAATTTAAGAACTTGTTTGAAATGTTGGTTTTAAGATTATTTGAAATAAAATTTAGTCTGGATCTGATACTTGAACTGAGAAGATCAAATATTAAATATTGGCGACGAGGATGGGATTAATTAAAATAATTTAACACTGATGATGGATGAGCTACATTTAATGGTTTTATGGCATTGCAAAATTCCCTTAAAACCCTTAGAACCAACATAGAGGATATCCTCGATCTCAGTGATTAAAATCACTCATAAGGTGAGACACAATAATTAGACATATAATTGAAAAAAAAATGCCTGTGATAGATATTTATTAACTATACGAGGTTATATCCGTGCAGCTCCGAGCTTCCGAGCGCCGGACATTAAGTAAAACAATTTTCGTAAAATCTGCATATAACTACTTCAAAAGTTGAATCTATAAAGGCTTTCCTAATCAGACTTGCAAAACTAAACAAAAATGCATTTAAAGGAAAAAAACGATAGCGGTGCAAAAATATTTATCAAAAGCGTATTTTCAACCATTAAAAAGTGAATTACTTTTAAAAGCCAGAATCATTCTGGCAGAATGGGCAAACGTTGCTCACCCAACTCAAAACATTAAGGTCATGTTCAAAAACTGTAAGTTAACTGATACTCCTCGTTGTTGTACCGAGGTACGAGTAAAAAAAATTTTATCTAAAGCCTATTTAATCTTTAGAAAATGAACTCGAATTGTTGGATAGGTTTGCAAAATGCAAAGGATAGGTTTCACTTGAAATTTCCATTGACGTTTCTTTTCCATGGAAATACATTTGAAAAGTTCAAAATTTTGTAAGTGAATATCTCAAACATCAAAATAAATTCTATTCTTTGAACCTAGCCCGTTAATGTTTTGAGATTTGTGGTTAATAGTTATATTGAAATATCTGTCCTTGCAGGAATATCCTTCAGAGACCATATTTTGAAATTTTTAATCCAAAAGCTCCCCCACAAATGGTTAAAATATTTTCATTCACTTATTCAGACAAAAATTTATATTCACTGAAATGGAACACAATTGAATCACTTTAATAGTGCTTACTCTAATGCCGGGATTTTTGTAAGTAAATAATAACAAAATTTTAATCAAAATACTAAAATGATTGAATTTAAGTTCATTTCAATTCATAAATAGCATAATTATGCCTTCAAATCCTTAGTTTTACCCTTAATCCAAGACTGAATTGAATCAAAAATGGATTTAATGTATCCTGAATTGATGACAAGAGATCAACTTCTAAATCATCTTTTACCGGTAAAAAGTTTATAAAATCAAAATAAAAAACAAATTCATAATAAAAAAAATTTCATTCCAGCTCAAATTAGAAAATCCCTCATCATATTCAAATGACAACCTTATCCAATTGTACGGGAAATTTATTATGCCAAAACCTTCAAGGCAATCAAAATTATCTGAACAAGTCCAAGATAATCAAAATCCGTCATCAAAATCATCTGAATCGAATCCAAAACGAAAACCAATTGTATTTGATTTGGATCAGTCTTCAAAATCTACCTCACATCGTCAAGCAACGAAATTTTCACGAACGGCATCACAAATTGACCAGGCAAGAGCGGGAATTGATGCAATTTCAATTAAGAATAATGAGAGTAATGATTTAAGTGATAGTAGTAATCAAAATAGGAGAGTGATTAGTTTTAAAAGGAATTTAAATCAATTGAATGAAGGAAGTGCAGCTCAAACTTCAACGGCAACGAGCTCCAAACGTCAGAAAATAACGTGGCCATAGAAATTTTTTGAACTAACTGAATTTAAATTATCGTCAAAGGTCGTTATCTCATTTGAACTTCTTCACATCAACTTAGGGGTCGTTTTCAGTTTTATTACAAGGAATCATCATGTCAAATTCAAATGGAGTAGGGCGATCTATCAGGGCTTCGAGCTAACTTGTACGTGTGTATGGATGGTCTGTGGAGCTATACGATAGCAGATTCTCGTTTTTTGAAGAATCTGCTGAATCAAAAGGAATTTTTTTCAAAACTTAGAAGTCTTTGGGACGACAAAGCCCCAATTTTTAAAATCCTCACCATTAAACAGCCATATTTTGAATTTTATAACTTTCTCGTAGAATCGAAACCTCATTCGTGATCAGTACTTAAACATGTGACTGAATTTTTAAAAAACGATTTTTTTAAATTTAATTTTTAAGTTAAATTGTTTGTAAATAAATAAAAATATAATTAGACAAGTAATTAAATTAATTTTAAATCGAATTTTGATTCAATTTCAAGACTTTTCACTTAACGATTGAATATAACGCAACCTGTTGCCACTTCTATCATCTTTTTCATATCATTTTCCATATATGGCACTACTTTAATGTCTTTTATCAGTTTTTTTTTTCAATTTCATTCAAAGATTTCATGTAAACAACTCATAACGCATGTCTTACGTCCATTCACAACTCCATTGAAACCAAAATTGTAAACATTGTAGTAAAACCTTCTCCTTATCAAGCGTATATTTTTGTTTGCAAACAATCCACGTACACACACACACATTGTCCTATACAAGGGGCACGTACCTTGCCGGCAAATTCAACAGATGTTTGTTATTGGCGTCGCAAAACAAAAACAATTCATCGTCATTGGCAACCAAAAATTGATTATTTCTGAACCGTGACATGCGCAAAAATCCTTCTTCCTTTTACTTCTTGAATTTTTCAAGCAAAACGAAAAAAGTGTTCACCATATTGTGATCAGAGCTGAAAAGAAATTGTAATTTAATTGAGTAAAAGTTTGAATTTTCATTTAAAAATATGTTTAATTTAAAGTTGGAGTGAAAATCATCCAGGAATGGATAAAATTCGAGATTAAAACTTTTGTAAAGTAACTTTAAATAGCTTTGAAAAATTTAGGTGCGTTTTTATATGATAAAAAAATTCCGTGTGGGATTTAAATTATTTTTTTTTATCATTGAACTGTAGAAATCTGAAGAAATTACAATTAAAATTAAATTATTTGAATTAAAATGGAAGACTTATTGTTAACAATTATACAAGACGCAAATAGTGCGCGATTAACGAGCCTTAAAGATACCACACAAGTAGCATATGGTAAGACAAATTGAATTTTCTCATGACTCACTCATGTACTTTTATTATTATTTTAATATAACTTTGAAACATGTTTTTCCGCATGAACGATCATTTCTCATGCTTAAAAGATTTTTTCTTCTTATTTCAATTCAATTTTTTTGAATTATCTTTAAATTATTTTTTTCTTGAAATGAAAAATTATCGATTTCATTTTTTTTTCTATTTTCAAACTTCCTTATCAGAAACGAAATTGTGTATGTGCGTCATAAAATATGCCTGAGCCAATAAAATTAAAAGCAATTAAAGTATGACATGCAACCATATGGTTTTTGTTGTATACCATTGGGACTTAAATAAGAGTTGATTGTAGCCAAAGATTTTATGTTTATGATAAAAAAGTGCTCATGAAGATTACATTTGGAATATAATTTTTTTGGAATTGAATTGAATTGAGGTCAAAATGATTAAATTATGATAAAATGAAGTTATTTTCTATGTTTGATAATGAAGAAATTGAATTTGGAGGTCTGCTGAGCTTAATTTTGCATAATTTTAGTGTAAGTGTAATATTCATTGCATACTTTTGGTAAAAACCCCAAAATTTTCGCTCTAGAGAATTTTAAGTTTGAATTTCCTCTCTTGGGAAGCATTATTTTGCTGAAATTTATTGTGAGAGATCTTTTAAGCTCTCTCATAAGTTCAAGGATAGGATAAGGGTTACGGCCTTCCTGCATCTGAAGCCAGAGAACATTCCTTGATAGCGGGCTTTTCTAAGATTTAAGTTAAATTTGATGATTCATCTCCTCGTGTCACAAAATTTCGTTAATATGACAATCGCTCTTACCTTTAAAAGGTTATTTTTAGTTCAGCGGTGTGCTTAGCAAATAAAAATCATTTCCGCTTTCTTCCTACCTCATATCAATATTTAATGCTTGTTTTTCTTGTAATCCTGTACAAATATTTTCCTAATAATGTTTTTGATTTGTTTTTCATCCGTTTAATTTTTGTTTCATCATTCATTCATTAATGTTTCAGAGCACACACACACACACACACACACACACACGCCTCAAGCAATTTTATTACGTATTTTATTTATATTTTCTTTCACCTTGACTTTCTTTTCACTGTATCTTGCATGTGTTTACTTTTCCTTGATATTTCCTTTAAATGTCTTACCTTAAAAAGTGAAGCTCCGATGGACATTGAAAATGGATTGTTAGGAAAGTGAAGTTCATTGTATTTGAGACCAGGTGGCTCCATCTATGAGCTGATTTTTTATCTCTCTTCATTCAAGTTTAACGAGGTGCCTCCATCTATGAGCTCTTATTTTACTCTTCAATCACATTTAACGAAGTGCCTCCATCTATGAGCTGCTTTTTTATCCCTCTTCGTTCAAATTTAACCAGGTGCCTCGATCTATGAGCAGCTTTTTTATCTCTCTTCATTCAAGTTTAACGAGGTGCCTCCATCTATGAGCTCTTATTTTACTCTTCAATCACATTTAACGAAGTGCCTCCATCTATGAGCTGCTTTTTTATCTCTCTTCAATCACATTTAACGAGGTGCCTCCATCTATGAGCTGCTTTTTTTATCTCTCTTCAATCACATTTAACGAGGTGATTCCATCTATAAGCTCTTATTTTACTCTTCAATCACATTTAACGAAGTGCCTCCATCTATGAGCTCTTATTTTACTCTTCAATCACATTTAACGAGGTGATTCCATCTATAAGCTTTTACTTTACTCTTCAATCACATTTAACGAGGTGTCTCCATCTATAAGCTCTTTTTACCTCTTCAATCAAATTTAACGAAGTATCTCCATCTATGAGCTGCCTTTTTTTCCTCTTCATTGTAATTTAACCAAGTGCGTCCATCTATGAGCTATTTTTTTCTAAATTCTATTTTGGTACTTGGTTGGCTCCATCTATGTTTATCGAATAAAAGTGTAACCGTTATTCTACCAATGCATGTTAAAACTTTTATTTTATAAAGGATATTAAACATTTGCATTCATAAATATTATCATAATACGAAAAACTTTATCGATTGTTTCTCATATTAAATATTTTTGTATCAAAAAACTTTATTCCTTGTGCCATTTTCTTATAAATAAAAGTTATTTCATTATTAAATATTCATATGATGAGCAATTCTCTGAACATGTGAAAAGAAAAAGTTCAATATTTGTTCTAATTTTTATCTAATTTCTTTTTCTTTTAATTTCAGATAAATTAATAAATCAACAATTTCACCGTGACCCGTCCTATGACCTGAGACAAACATGTTTCATGGCATTAAAATTAGCATTGGATAGTAAAAAACAAAAATTTATTACACATGCGATAAATGGAGTTCATGTAAGTGAAATTAATCCTTTAAATTTTTTTTATTTTCATTTTAACATTTCATTGTTATTCAAATTTATACAGCGCATGATGCGTGACGATCGTTTTTTCCTGACACCTGAACCCGAGGATGATTCAACATGGTTTCCAGCACAATTGTTAGTAATGACTGCAGATATGCCAATCACTGGCAACGAGGAAAATGTTGTAAACATGTTAAGACTGTTTTTAGCGATGGCATGCACTCCGGCATGTACATTAAACGGCAGACTATTGATTGATATATTGCAACGTTGTGGTAAGACAAAGTTTTTTTGCATTGCATTTTTTTTTGTGGTTGGTTTCGTATTACAATGAAAATAAAAAGTAATATTACAGTTTTAAAGTAATTTAAAAGTTTGCAGGAAATTTCTTTTCAAAGAATCGTGACAATTTCCTCATATTTTTTTTTGATTTAATTTTATTTTTATCATAGGAGAATGCTGGGAAAAGGGTGTGCGATCCGTGAAAGCTGCCTCACTCGCTTCCGCCAGTCAATGTCTTCGTGCATTTTGTCATTTCCTTAAAGAGGAATCAGATGAGATCGCCAAAGCAACACCAATGGGTACAAATTCCATGAATAAAGGATACAAAGCGGCAGTTTACAACGAAGTCATCCCTTTAATGCAGTACCTTACAAGTAGAATTAATGAAATTAAGTGAGTTTTACATTTAATGTCATTGAAATATACAAATTTTTATAATGAATTTTAATTTTCAATAGCACTGGAAGTCCAACAAAATCCGAGACACCTTCATTTCAATTCCTGTTGGAATGCATTTTGACCCTGACAGCATCAATTCCAAAGGAATCGCAATACAATCCACATTTTACGGCGTTTCTGTGGCAGAAATTTTGTCCTAACTTGGCAGCTGTCTTGGGATTTCCGAGTCGAGTCAATCTTGATAAGAAAATAACATACAAGTGAGTTGAATTTAATTTTACTTGAAATTTTAACGCATTTCACGTCGATTTGAACAAAAATGCGATTTTGGGCACTTATGGCGTCTGTCTGTGTCAAAATCAAAATGGCCGACTTTTCTAAAAAGTTCGACTAACTCAAAATAGTTGGCTGATGCAAAATGGCCCACTGACCCAAAATAGCCGCCTAGTCCAAAATGCTGGGATTTTCCAAAACTATGAATTCTGTTTATCGAAATGCGCTTGTGTGACTCATTCACGATTATGTTTCACATTTCTTTAACTTTATTTTTTTTTTAATTTCAGGGAAGCAATTCACTTAATCGAAAGTGAAAACCGTGGATTTTACATTCAAAAGAATGTAACAGACTCAAATAGTCGATGCATTTACTTGACAGCGATCGAACTTCTGAGAATCGCTGGATTCCAGGCATCATTGAGACCGATGTTGGAAGCACTTTTTCATCGAATGCTGCTTTTACCACCCACACAACACCGATATGAGCCATTAAAATACGTAAAAGAGATTTTTCGTAATCCCGAGAGAGTCGTCGATATGAGTGTACTGATTCCGAATGATAAAAGTCAATCAACGCTGTTCATTGGGAGTGATGATATGGCTTTGTTCAGATTGTGAGTGTTAAATTTATATTGTTGGGGTAATGTGTCATTTAATATTTTTTATCCTTAGAATAATGGATTCAATGCAAGAATGTGCAAATGTCGCTAAAAATGATGGAAGTAAAGCTCACGTCCTTGAAGCAAGCGTTGAATGTATTGGCGCTCTCTTGTCAAGTTTACAGAAATTAATATCGGAATCGGCGGATTCAATTCAAATTGATGACGAGGCAGTGAAAGCGGTTAATGCACGATATGTGACAATTAAACAAGCGGATTACAAAGGTCCGTTAACATACCAAATGGCGATACGCCTTCCAAAGGTCTACAGGGAACAAGTAGCTGAGTTGAGGAAAGGAAACTTAGATGGCGTGTCAACGTCTGACAGTGATGTGGATAATATTGATCCGGAAAATGTCTCAATCAATTCTGGTGATACTGAAGGACCTGAGGAGGAGCTGAGATACAGTAGCGATAATGATTCTGGAAATAAAGATGAGAAATGGTCGTTTGGCGCTTCTGATGTATGGCCTGATGGTGATTACGACAGACATCATGCGAGAGATTTCGCGAAAATTATTACGGAAGATTTGGTTCCAAAGTTGATACATTTAAAGAATACAGTTGAAATTGATGAATATCTCCAGGATTTTGCATCGAACATCTGTCAACAGAATACAAGCAACTTTTGTGATTTTGATTACAATTTGACAGCAATCAACGCTGATGGGATTTATCTCGCAACATTTTCCGCAATCCTCCTTGGATTACAACTCACCGAAGCAGGTCATTACGATAATCCAGATAAGCCGATACAAATCCCACTAACCGAACAACAATTTGTACAATCAGTACAAAACAGCGGGATTTTAGTATGTCTCTCATGTTCCTGGCTCCGAGAACTCTATCAATGTGTCTTATCCACAAATCCCCTTCAACATCTCAAGAAACAAGAAATGTCATCATGTGCCTTGATAGATCTCTTATATGACGCAGGTGGACTTGGCTCGGAACAGATGATGACAAATTGGCAAAAACTTCAATGTGTGACTCGGATCAAGCAAACTGACACCGATCAACAAAATGCAGGCAAGAAACTGGCACGACGCTTACTCACCTGTTGCTGGGACTCAATGTTGGAGATTTTGACAACAGGATTAAGTGTAATCAAGGAATCTAGGAGTGGGAGGTTGATGAAGCTGACAAAAAAACCGTTGTCCCATGAAAAGATTCCGACAGTCAACAAAAAAGCACTTTACATTTCGAGTCTTGATGGATTGCATGCGGCGGCCACGTTGACGAATGCGTTAAATTTACAACATTTATCCGGGAAAATATTGCATTTAATTGCAACAAATGCGTGTCAAAATATCGGCCCAAAAATCCCAGTGAGTCAAGCACTCTCCATGAATGTCGTATTAACTGGAGCCCTTGAACTGGGCGCTCAAAATCCAGAATGTTGGTTGCCAGTGTTCACCATATGTCGTCACATCACGAAACTTGAACATGCACTTTTCAGCTCCCAAAATAGCAATAATACGCATGTGACTGGTGTCGGAGGGAAAAAAGGAGATGCAAAAAGTGAAAATAAGGATACGGAGGACTTGAAATTGAAATATTCAACTTACTCGACAGATGATGATGAAATGGCCGTTGATGTTTATAGTTTCCTCCAAGCTCCAATGAATAATCCGAATACCGATGTCGAGTCAATCCTAAAATCGTATCAGGAAAGCACTGAAATCCTGACATTAACTGAAGCAGATACCGCGAAAATTCTGTGTGCATTGTCATTGCAAGCAGACAGTCTATTCATTGAAGCCGCTGACAAATTGAGCCTTCCCTCATTATGTCAGTTCCTCAAAAATCTTTGCAGGGCCTCAAAAGACCAATTAAATGGAAATTTGATCAACAATAACAAAAAGGATAAGGATAACAAGACGACTTCATGGTGGGATTTCACAAACTGGAAACAAAAAGTCGACAAAGCACCACCATCTTTGCTTTTGCATCGCATTGGAGATGTCACACTCAAAATATTTCGTGGTACGCGTCCATTGCTACACATTTTAAAGGTATGGGCGATCACTGGACCGTATTTGATGGATGCAGCATGTCACAAAGATAGGACAATCTCAAAAAAGGCAATTGAGAATATTCACGATGTGATTGTCGCTGTTTTAGTGGAACAAACTGAGCTGCCCTATTTTCACTTTAATGAGGCCTTGATGAAGCCTTTTGAGAATCTTATGACAATGGAACAGTGTGACATTGATGTAGTCGACCAAATTATTGCGTGTTTGATGTCCTTAGTCGAAACTTATCGGGTTGAAATTCAATCGGCATGGCGGCCGTTATTTGGAACATTGAGAGCTGCCAGGAATCGACCAGTGCATCTCCCAAACATCCTCGATATTTTCCGCGTGTTTCTGGATTGGGATAACACGATCGTCTTTTCATATGCTGGACTTGATTTCATCATCTGTCTCCTGTCATATCTGGAGGTTTCGAGTGGGAACGGGGATGTCGATGAAATTGTCAAAAACAAGAATCTCGATTTCCTGCATGAGGTGTTGAAACATCTCGAACGATGTACATTGATACTTGAATACATGTATAACATGCCAAAGTGTCCGAATCTCCTGACAAGTTTCAAACTCAACGGCATCAACTACACACATCTCGTTGACTCGAAGATCCTTGGTGCCATCGATAAATTCTACTATTTCGGAAATCGGTATTTTGAGGACTTGGAAGATCAATATATGATCAGTTACAAGGCGCTCAATGTGAGTGACGATGAAATTCGATCAATAAATGAACTTGACAAGGCAAGTGGGGTGCTTAAAGTCTGGTTTCTCCTATTAGATGGTTTGACAAATTCATTGATTGTGTGTCCAGTGGCCCATCAATGCATGATTCTGTCAACAATCTTCAAGCTTTTTAAGCAGCTGAAACAAAGTCCTGGCCTTGAATTCGGATTTTATTGCTTAAATCATCTCCTGATCCCTACAATTCAGGATTGGGTGCGTTACACAAACAAGCATAAAAAAGCGTGGACCCCAATTGAAAAGAATTTCAAGCATTGTTGTGGAATGACAACAGACTTGGTCGTTGAATTCATTGAATGCAGTATCGATATTCAGGTGTATAATCGGAGCATGCATTACAGAAATGGGTCGGATAACGATGAAAATTTGACATATCGTGCGGGGCGTGCACGATATTCAAAATCGGCGATTCTGGCATTGAAACAACTGTTACTTGTCCTTGTGGAATGTGCATCACAATCACAAGAAACTGTTGCACGTGTCGGTGTTTCATGTATGAAACATATAATTTTCTCCATTGGACACAATTTCGATGAAGATGAGTGGATGATTGTGACATCAGCAATTCATAGAGCGATAACTGTATCTTCCGCACCAGTCAAACAATTACTGTTAGCATTTAAGCGCTACTCTGACTCTTTTTATGGTGATAATGCCAGTGTTAAAGTAGTTGCTCGAAATGATACGACTTTTGATGAAATTCTCCGCCTCAAATCCCTAACTGATCAAGTTTTTTTGCTGGACACCCAACGCGAGTCTTCCTCGAAAAAGGAAATTTCCATATTAGATGATCGTAGTTACGCATTTCTACTATTTTCTAATTTGGATGGTGATCCAGATCATAATCTTGACAGTTACAAGGTACGCATTGCGTATCGTAGCATTGTAGTGGGATTATTAGCAAATCAGATGTTATTACAGCTAATTGCTAATATTCTCCTGGGTGATCTCAAAAATGCACCTCTCGAACTGCACAATGTCATTTATGATCATTACCTGAATCGGGAGAAAATTAAATTTGAAGTTGATGTGAAATCAAGGGAGATTCTTCTCAGATGTCTCAGGCAATATCTCACTGTTAGCATTGAGTTCGATTCACGGCCTGGACTCAAATTTCTACTGCAAAAAATTTCGAATATCGATCATGCTCCGAATTTATACAAGCAATTGACTTCATCTTTCATTATTTATTTCATGACGCTCGTGGACGCGTATCTGAATGACATTAAAATGTATAATCTCTCGCTTGATGACGTGCGATATGTGCTAGACACGTGCTCAAATAAAAATTCTAATGTAGTGAAGAAAAAAGAATATTTTGTAAAATATTTATTTTTGCTAAAAGATATATGGAATGATATATGCAAGCTATATTTAGGTTTAATCAATACATGTGCTAGTAATAATAACAATAATAGTCCTAGTAACAAATTAACAAATAATAGTAATAATATAAATAATAATGAATCAAATAATAGTGACATTGTTCATGTTAGTCTTAAGGCGGATGGACTATCAAATGTGGTGGGTGGTGTGATCAATAATGGCACATCTTCATCGACAAATCACTCAACCTCGTCATTGCCAACGACCTCAAGTTCCTGTGATGAGGCAATTTATTCAGACAATAATCAATCCCCGTCAAATCAATCACCAGCTAAACAAGATCCTGGCGATACAACATCCGATTATCACTCGAAACGGGGATCGCCAGATAAACAGGTGATTCCGCCGGAAATTGAGCAGCAACGTCAAACAAGTATGTTTAAAGATACGACATATAAACGAACAGTATTAGCACAATTGATTAAGGCTTCCATGGAACTTTTGAGGTTTTTGCCTGAACAGTCGACTGAAAATTTGAAACTTTTGCTCACACCAGCCATTAGAGAGTCCTTCCTAATTGTTGAAGCGCAAAATTTATAAAGATAAAAAATATTTATATATATTTAAAGAGCCAGATATTTATTCTTATGCTTATTTTTGATGTTAATCTTATATTACAAAAAATTTATATACTACGCTATGAAATTATGAAACAAAACAGAGTTTCTCCTTTCAAAGAGAGCAATAACAAGCTCTGTCTTATGCAAGTCTTTTCTTAAGGTTCCAATATTTAACGTTAATATTTAAAGAAAAAAAAACAGTTTAAAAGTAACCAAATATAAAATCATTAAGCGCATTTTGATAAAAATTTAATCGCAAAGGGAATTGCGAGGGGAAGCAGATTAAATTTGACAACTCATTTTGCATAGATTTACATATGGAAATGACAAAAATCACGTACGTAACTATGAATTGTCAACCTCTTATCTCGTGACCTAGTAGGTCCATAGAACAAAAATCATTTTGACATTTTAAAATTTCACTTACAAAATTTTGAAGTTTCCGTATGTATTTCTATAGAAAAGTCACGTAAAATGAAATGTCAAGTGAAATTCTATGCTACGGACTTTTCTAATTCCTAATTCTAATTCCTATGGACTTTGGTAGTTCAAGTTTCTCTTTAGATTACACTATTCTACAAATTGGCAAAAATTGAACCGTAAAGCGGCCACTATGATTTTCAAAAACTGTGCACAAAATGTGATCAAATGCGCCCTGATAGAGATCTACAGCACGTCAGGGACGGTAGTTATCAAGCTTTGGATTTCTAAGAAATTGAAGCTATTTTAGTGCACTTGGAGATTTTTATAAACAAACTTTTTTCACTTTCGAACTAAAAAGTGAAAAATAAGGCATTACTGAATAGTTAGAAAATGAAATTGAAAGGCCTTATTTTTCACTTTTTAGTTCGAAAGTGAAAAAAGTTCCAATTTAAAAATTTTCTTATAATTGTTTGTTATTAACGATAAAATCATAAAAATCTAAAAAAAAGAAGAACAAAAATTTTATAACAATCTCCAAGGGCACTAAAATAGTTTCAATTTCTTCGAAATCCGAATCCCGATAACTACTGTCTCTGACGTGATGCAGATCTCTATCAGATTCGTTCGATCACATTTTGTCCACAGTTTTTGAAAATCATGGTGGCCGCTCTGCGGCTCGATTTTTGCCAATTTGTAGGATAGTGTAATATTTGTAGTTTTTGAGGGTTTTTTCCTTGAAAAACTCATGGATTTTGTACTAAAACACTAAAAACAATGTTCTACAAAGTTGAAGGTATTTTTAAAATCTTCAACTTTTTCATACAAAGCAAACATCATTTTCATTCAAGATTTTTGAGAAACCTGAACTCAGTAGGACTAATACTGGACTATAAATGTTCTAGTTCTCAGGCCTAAACTTTGCAATACTGAAAAAAGGCTCTAAAATTTTTATCAACTGCTATTTCGGCCTCATGTCTGAAGAGAGAAACTCTTTCAATGCCCGTCTTAAAGTTACGAATATTTTAGGAAATTCTCGAAAATTCATGATCCATTTCATACGATTGTATGCCATAGGCCACAGTTGACAAACATAGCTGTCAATCGGATTTCCATACGTCAACCATTTAATGTCATAATTTCACTTTCCTAGTTACTAGGTCCTTTACTTATACTTTAATTTAACTTTTTTACAATTTTGTATGTTTTTGTTTTTAAATTAATTAATTTTCTTGTCAAAACTGAATTGTCAAATAGGTGTCAACTTTTACATGCTTACCCCGTAACGGGTACGCAAGTGAAAGTTTGACAATCTATTGACGTACAGAATTTTTGATATTTCCGTATGTGTATCCACACAAAATGAACTGTCAAGTTTTACTTGCCTACCCGTAATACGGACAGCTAACCATTCCCGAAAGCGTTTTTTTTATTATCAAAATGCGTTTAATGAAATTATGTCCTTAGATAGAATGTTAAAAAATGCAAACATTAAAACTTATTGAAAAATTGCTGTGAACTTATATATTTAAAATAAAATAAAAAAAATAACTATATCTAACAAAACATAAGAATATTTAATGGAAAAAAAGCTATTTATTATTTATATACACTAAAAAAAGAAATGTATTAGGAAGAGATTATTTAAAGATCCAATAATTAATCAGTATTTAAAGAAATTATGTACCCTCCTCCTCCTCCTCAATTCAATGTAAAACATGAACCATAATAATCAAAAACTGTAACTAGGTCCCAATATGAAAAAATTAATTATATTTAAAAAAAAAAAGTTAACATGGACATTCAAATTCGTTCAATTTAATTCAATTCAAACGACAACGCACATTTCTCAAAAGATTTTCATAAATACGTTTCATTAAATACGTAAAAATTGCTATCTTGCTTCTGTCTCTTTAAAGTCTGATTCGCTTCATTTAATGTGATTTTTTGTAACACACTTTTCTACGGCTTATGAATGTCTTGTGATTGCCTTTTTCTCTTAAAAATTTTTTTTTTTAATATTTTTTGTACTAATTAAAGAAAAATTTGGTTAAATTTAAAAATACAAAAAAATTACCTGTTACAAGTAAAAAGTCCATGAAATTCAATGAAATTAAACAGATTAAGAATGTTTAAATGAAAATTAAAATAAATATTACAATAAAAAAAATAAAATAAGGAGAGTTGATTCCAAGTAATAAAACGAGTGTTTAAATTTCAATATTTTTTATTCTATTAAATTTAAGGACTCAATTAAATTGAAATTATTTCGTTTCCGTGAAAGTAATTGTAGGATTCTTGAAATCGTGCATTGTCTCATCGACAATTTCTTCGGGGATATCTTCCAGTTCAGGTGCTGTCGGGAATGGAGGTGCTTCTGTTGGTCTTCTCAATGGCAACAAAGTATCATAAATATAACAATAAGAATTTGTAGGTCCAGGTATGTTATGACCTGAAACCCACATTACATTGTATTTTGTGTTAATTCTCCAGATTTTCAATCCTCTCAAAACCCTCCATCGATTTCCCATCCATCCAGGTAACTTTGTGCCTGGCCATACACGTCCCTTTTCACCACCTCCTCCGATATTTCCTGGACGACGATGTGTCTTTGTTACACCATGTGACCAGGGCATTCCCTTAAATCCATGTTTTTTCATTACACCTTGAAATCCACGATCGATTGTAAGACCACGCACATCCACAACATCCCCGACCCGGTAATGTGTGACATTTAATGGAGTGCCTGGTGGCAAATACGCTTCTGGTGTGATCATGAAACGGTGAAGCACGGATTTGGGCATTACTCCTGCTTTGTCAAATAACCCACAATATTGCTTTGTAAGGAGACTTGGATCGGTACTCACAGCACCGACAAGTAAACATGCCTTTGGATTTCGTATCACACCGCGTCTTCCTTTTCTTGGCGGATCATACTCTTCAGGTGACATATATTTGATGACGTGATTATCGACGACTTGTAATAACGTTGTCAGAATTTTCGTGCCATCTTTGAGCCATAAAGGGTAAACGCCGATTTTCTTTGCAATGACACCAGTGCGCCTTGACTGGGGTGTCCATTCAGCTTTTGGCAAATCAGCAATGTTTACAATTGATTTGACAGGTGACTCGTATGTTTGTATTCCGTGTTTCACTACAGGTGCACCGAATTTTTCGTGGACTTTGGATTTGATGAATTCAGTGTTGTCTTTTGTAAGGAGGTCGTCGTGTTTCTGTTTGAAAGGAAAAATGAGAAAATTGACATAAAAATTGAGAGGATAACTCACAGCAGTCGTTTCTTTAATAAACCAGGTTGGATTGCGTTTGCGAGGCCTTTGCATGTACATCGTAGTCCGAATATTTGTGATTCTATGAAATTTAAATGAAATGTTATGAATTTCATAGTAAAAATTTAAAATCCAAGATCACTTACTGTAAACTTTTCATGAGCTGCAGACATTGTTTGGTATGCAATTGCAATTGATTCGTAATTGCACTCGTCATTTTTGCCCCCTTTTAAACTTACACAACAGCAAATTTCCTTGAAAAAATACGAATCTTCTAATAATTTTCACTTTGCATGCTTTTTCAATTCAATTTTTTTTATTTACATTTAAACGTCAAAATGACAGTTATCTCAATACAAACAATTTCTCACTGGGATTTCACCGCTTCAATTCAATGGAAGTAATCAGCTGTTCCTGTAAATGCTCTGTACGACAGATACACGCTACGTACTGTTTTGTTTACATTTCATTCATAGCCGACTACTATAAATTTGATTTTAGTTTTCATTCACATATCCATTGGAGAGTACACGCTCACACACACACATACAGACACATAGACACAGAGTAATCGCAATCAATTTTAAATAAAAATCATCCCAATTCAATAAGATAAATTTGTGTTGTGATTCGATTGAACTTTAATCCCTACCTTGAAAAGTGTTAATTTTAAAAAAATAAATTGCGATTAATTTGATTAAAATAAAATATGAAGGAAAAATCAAAAGAAATTGGTAAGTGAATGAAATACCGTTAATTTAAAATGAAACATGTAACAAATTTTCATTGAAGAGAGAAAGTTACACTTTTAAGTGAAGAATATTGCATACGTGATACGTGCACATTGAATTTCGTACATACGATTTATGTTATCAATTTTATGCAATTTTCATATTAAATTGAATTTAAATTTCAGAAGGGAAAGAATATTTAGACAAATTACTGAACGATGCAAGTTCCATTCCGGTCGATGATTCGCCTGACTATAAAATTGAATTGCCACCTTTTTACAATGAAGCGAAATTTAAAAGGTAAATTTTTCGTATTAAATGAAATTCTTTTATTTTAATTTCAATTAAAATTTCAATTTAATTGCAGGGCCCAAGAATTTTTCGCTGAAAACCGTTTCGCATGTTTCACTAATATGCTGACAGGTCTCCTCGGCTTACTTGCAGTGCCAACAATTTTTAATGTACTTGTCGCAACAGACAAATCTTCAAATGTGCTGAAAGGATATCGACGATACATGGCAACAATTTTTCACACAATCAATTGGTTTCGATATGAATTGAAGCCAGGCACTGAATGTTGGAGGTCCATTGCGACAGTACGGAGAATTCACTTTCATTCGAGTAAGAAGACAGAAAAAATGGGTGTTGGAATAATTTCACAGAAGGATATGGCATTGACACAATTTGCGTTTATGGGATTTTTTGTACTGAAAACGAAGGAATTGGGAGTTCAATACAAGGAAAGTGACTTGGACGCATTTTGTCACTTTTGGCGAGTCCTTGGGTATATGCTGGGAATTAAAGATGAGTATGTTTGAAATATTCATGTTAAATGCATATTTTATTTCAATTTAATTTCAGATACAATGTCTGCGATGACAGTTTCGCTTCATCTCAACCACGACTTGAAGCGATACGCACTCAAATTTACCGTCCTTACATCCAACAAACAAAAGAGGATTTCATTAAAATGACAAAAGACCTCATTGAAGGTTTTTGGTGCTTTAATCCAAATTTGGAATATGATTCCTTTATGTATTGGGTTAAATATTTAACGGGATTAGAAGAATACTCATATTGGGAGCCTTCAGGACAAAAAAACATCCAGAGCATGGGATGGTACAGTCGAGCAATATTATATTTGTTGGTGGTCGTTCATTGTGTGTTAATCAATTACTGGATTTTCCGAGTTTATTATAATTTCCAAATTTTGTACTCTGAATTCCTCATCAAGTATTTCCCGTTTTTGGCATTCTATAAATTTGGTATCAGACCTTCGTATGTCAAAATTTAATGATGAATCACAATTTTTGCACATTTTCAACTATTAACTCGTTAAATTCTTAATTATTTTAAGAGATCCTGGTTGTTATTTCTATACAAAACATTTTTTATATGAATTTTATATTTTTATAGTCAAAAAATAAAAATTTGTAATATACTGAAAGAAAGTTGATTTCAATTTCAATCAAAACTGTTTTTTTTAATGCTTAAAATTGAAATTTAAAGTAAGGAAAATAATTTTTGTAGAAATTTGACTTCAAATCACCTTAAAAGCGTATTAAAGTGAAATAAAGTCATAATTAGGGTGTCCAATTTTTTATTAAAATTAGATAACGCCTTAAGGTATGCAATGCACATTACGAGGTGAGTAGAATAAAGTTGACGTTTAATTTTCTATAGATACACATACGGAAATGTCAAAATTTCTAATGAAAATTTTTTTTAATGTCAAATAAAACTTTTCTGTATGAGAGATTAGGGTTAAAATGACCATGTTCCATGTTTACGTACAAGATTTTTGACATTTCTGTATGTGTTTCTATACAAAATGAGCCATCAAATGTATTCTGCTTACCCTCAGAAATAAATATTCGACAGATGTTTGAAAAGTGACAGATTTGCAACCAAAACTCATAGAATATAATTTCATATTGACATTTATTTTTTCAATGTCATTTAGAAATGTCAAAATTGACAATAAACTAGGGCAATGTTTTGACATTTCTTTAAAACATTTTGATGAGTTTGTGTGACGTGTCGAAAATCAAGGCAATATTTGACATTTCAGTTCTAAATTTTGAAGTTTGTGTGGGTGTTTCTATAAAAAAGTCAACTGTCAAAAATCGATCATGTTTACGTGCTTATTTTCTGGGTACGCAGGTGAAAGTTTGACAATCTCTATTTACGTAAGAGATTTTTGACATTTCCATGTATCTATGTAAATTGAGATGTCAAGTTTTAGCTGCTTACTCAATTTTATTTCAATACCTCGTAACGAAAAATATTCGTCAAAATTCGAAACATCAATCGAAAATTTAAAAGGGAATATAAGTAAAGCTTGACAGCTCAGTTTGTACAAATACACATACAAGAAATTCTAAAAATTTTGCACGTAAACGAATTGTCAAACCTTCTGTCGCTTGCCTAGTAAAATTTCCTAAACTATTAGCCTTTGAATTTTGACTGATAGATGGCACCACAATAAAATTTTAGAATTCAATTACTCAATGATGTACGACAATCCCTACTTTCAAGCATTTGTATTTGACAGCTGATTTTGTATACATACACGTACGGAAACTTCAAAAATTATATACGTAAATAGAGATTGTCAAACTTTCACCTGCGTACCCATTAAAGGGGTAAGCAGATAAAGTTTGACAGTTAATTTTGAATAGATGCGCATACGGAAATGTGACAAATTTCAAACATTTTGTACGCAATCATGGACTGTCAAACTTTTATGATGATTTGTATAGATATACATACAGAAACGTCCAAAATTCACTACGTAAATAGAAATTGTCAAAATTTCACCTGCGTACCAATTAAGTCCATAGAACAGAATTCATTTTGACGTTTTAAAATTTCACATAAAAATTTTTTAAAATCTCCGTATGTGTTTCTATACAAAATAAACGTCAAATGAAATGTCAAGTGAAATTCTATCCTATAAACAATGCTAGTTAGAAATTAAGTTAAGCTAGAAAATTAAGAAATCCTTGAGAGCTTGAATTTCATCAGCATAACACTCAATCACACAGAATTTTTTTTTTCGATGTCTCAAATTTGTTTTATGCAAAAAGGTGAAAATTAGGCAAACTCTGTTTACGTACTGTATGTGTATCTATAGAAAATTAACTGTCAAGTTTTTGCTCGTGTACCTCTATTACTACGTACGCAGACAGAAGTTTGACAATCTCTTTTTACGTACAAAATTTTTGAAGTTTCCGTATGTGTATCTATGCAAAATGAGATGTCAAGTTTTACCTGCTTACCCGGTTAACGTTGTCGCTGGGCACCCTACTGTTAACGAAATTTTGTTGAACAGTGTAAAAAATTATCAGAAAACTTTTATTAAGGTAATTTTTCAAATAATTGGTTTAAATAATTTTTTTTTATCTAAGAATTTGCTTCTTTATTTTATTTTTTTCATTTTATCATCATATAATATTTTTTTTTTATTTTAATAATATATTTACATACATAATTTATACCAAGGTAGGTTTTCATTTCATTTCATTTTAAATTTAATTTAAGAGTCTCTTGATCTCTTTGTTATCATATTTTTTTAAGTGTGTTAGTCATTTAATCACTAAAATATTAAATTATAAAGAAAGTTGGAAAATTTTTATTATTATTATTAATTTTTTTAAAGGAAGGATTTCACACTACTATAATTTGATATAATTTTTACGGTTAAAAGGTAATTAAAGTACATTGTAATTTTTTTTCATTTATTCTCTAATCTGAGTCTGATTCTTCAAATTCTCGATGATTTTTCTTGACACGACTCAATTTCTGCATAAATCGAATACTTTGATTGTAATTACTGTTATTTGAGGATGATGTGCCAAATGCATGATGATTATTGTTATTGTTATTATTAGCAAAATTATTGCCATTCATTTCAGGATAACCATTTTTATTGGTACTTTTTTGGACTGAACTTGTACTTGAGCTACATCCAGGTGTGGCAATTCCACTGTCAGGTGTCGGTAAATTCGTAAAATGATTATTATTATTGTTATTGGATTTCATTGGTGTGACTTCGCTTTGCCCAAATCCATTTGTCATGCGATGCAAAGTCAAATTATTTGTGTAATGTTCTTGATCTGAAATGTCACGTGCTTCTGGGTCTTCCCCTAAACCTTCTTCAGTACATGTCGAGGACACTTCATCCTGATAACTGCTTGAGAGTCGTGAATTTGATCGACTTGAACACACATAATCATCATTCATGCTTGAATTTTGGAAATGTGTCTCCTCGTCTGTTGTCAATCCATTTACACAATGATTCAATGAGTGTGGCGTGTGATTTAAGCCATTTCCATTCAATTCGGACGATGATAAGTCATCATCTGAATCTGGTAACTGACTGAAACGGAACATCACATTTTTACCGTTAGACGTGATGCCGGTACTGGTACTTGGCACATCCAGAATACGTTTACGTTCTTCGGCACGGGCACGAGCAAGCTCTTGGTCAATGAGTTTTTGTTGTTCCAAAATGTGGGGAATTAGACTGTGACTTGGAACCGGAGATTTTCGATCTTCGTCATCGTCTGAGGTGCTTGTGTCTGATTTGTCTGTAAAAATGAATCAAATTTTTTTCTGCTTATGGTTTTAACTTAAATTAATTTACCTGCGGCTCGTGTACTTGTATTTGAGGTCGATGAAAGAGGTGTTTTGACTTTTCGTCTAAAACTGCGATATGAACTGATTCCTAGGCCTTGTAATCGACGTTTCTTAGATTTCTTCGGAGCTTCCGAGTCACTTGTCTGATCCTTGTTGAGAGGGCGTTTCAAGTTATTCTGAAATTAAATGTAACATAATACTAGGGGACTTTGGAGAAATTTCATTTACATACCTTCCTAAATCGTTTTCCAGCGATTTTCCGTACTTGATTTCGATGTGAAACTCGTTTCTTTGCAACTTTGTTATTTCCCTTGTATTTGTTGATCGCGGCACGTCTTAAAACCCTTGGTGATCCCTTCAAGGCCAATCTCTTCAACTTTTTCCGTTTCGTGGCAATCAAATAGGCAATTCTATTTCTGTATCGTGTTCTTTGTTGTACTGTCTGTTTGTCATTTCGTCGTATATTGAGTCTAGTGGTCGATGTATTGTAATTATTGAGAGATTCCGCATCCGATGATTGGCTGGAATCAAAACGAGATCCTCCTGAATCCGAGTCTGAACTGTAATCACTACTTTGGGACAGTGTATCACCCCAGCCTTCAATCTCTTGTTGCACTAAATAGTCAAAGAAGGCCATCATACGTGGATCCTCATTCGTATTTGGATTTGTTGTGTAATCATGTGACATATTTTGGCCATTCATCGATACAAGTGACAAATATTCTTCATGTGTAAAGACTTCCCGTGGATTTTCAGCACCTTGTGCCTCTTCAGTCAATCCCCCATTCCATCCATCCAAATCAAAGGGTGTCCACACTTTAATCAGCTTCTCAACACCCGAAGATGCAATCAAACATTTCTGGTGATTGTAGCGGACTTGATTCACAATCGATCTATGTCCATATAGCACCATATGCGTTTCATCGACCCACTGATTTGTCATTTCGGTGTCGCCAATTTTCCACACATACAAGTTAAAATCATCGGAACCTGAGAGCACATATTCGTCATATTCACCACCAAAACTGCAACTTTTCATTGTACACGAATTGTAATAATAGAGGTGATAAAATTGGCAAATAGGTTCTGTGGATGCTGTGTTGTACAAAACTGGTGGAAGACGACGTCTCAATGCCAGAATTTGAGTTCCAAGTGTATTGAAACGGACACTCATACAACTTTGGGTGGCATTGTCACCACCATATCTCAATTTTGGCATTCGAGGTGATCGTAAATCCCATAGAGCAGCTCCTTCTTTTGCATTTGCCGTTGCAAGGACATTTCCATCGAGCGGATGATACGTGACCGCATGAAAGGCAGATCGACATTTTGCCACACTCATAATCTCAGTACTGGCTCGCAAGTCAAACAACAAGACCCGACCATCTTCGCCAGATGTTGCAAAAATTTGATCATTAATTGGATCAATTGAAAGACCATAAACAGGTTTTGTGTGAATAAAAACATCAATTGGCTCCCCACTCTCGATGTCATGCACAATTACATTGTCATCATTTCCACCAGAATAAATCCGACTATTGCAGTTATCGAAACCGAGACAAAAAATATTACTGTCATGTTGTTTTTTCATGTTTACCGGATTCCCGTGACCCACCATCGCTTTATCAATATGCCAAAATAACACACGACGGTCATCACCACCTAATTTACAACAAAAAAAATTGATATAAAATTGACTCATGTTTCGCATGTTTATATTAGATATCAAAAAAAAATAATTAAATTTACCTGATATCAAATATTGCCCTTCTTTGGAGAATTCAATTGCATTTACACATCCATAATGAGCAATTAAATCGCGTTTGTGTAAATTTTTTGCAAGATTCAGACGTTCTGTAAATAATTTTGCTCGAAAATCATATCTATTTTCTCCATGTTGGCGATTTTGCAGATAAAAATGAAGATTTTTGTCGGTATTTTTCCTTAAATTCACATCCATTTTTATGCTTTTAATATTATTTTTCTTTTCTTCTTTTAATTCTCTCTTCTTGTTTTCGTCTTTATTGTATTATTTTTATTATTCAAGAGTTTCTAATAGTAACACACAAAAAAAAATTATATTTCAAGTTTTTCATATTTATTATTTCTTTGCACATCATCTCGCCTTTATTATTATTTAAATTGAAAATCACAAAGTCAATCAATGAATTTGGTTAAATTTCTTTTTTTACATTTCTGACAAAGGCTTTTTTTCCTGGCAACAGATAATTTTTATTTTAATTTTAACACAAATTGCAAACCTTAGTCGATTTGTGTGAAGTAAAATATAAAATGATATATTTTGGTTTTGTAAAAATGCACGGTTGGCCAGAAGTGAAAATGAATTTTTTTTTGTAAGGGGATCTGTCAAAGGTGTCAAAGATAATTTAAAGGGATTTTTTTTTTAAATTAATTGAATTGAATTTAATTTAATATTTATTTAAAAATGTATGATTAAAAAAAAATTATTGAATGAAAAATTTTTAGTAGCCTACTTGCACAATTTTGATTTTAACCCATTCAAGACTGACGTTGTATTTTGTGATATACTAAAAAAAATCGGTTGATTGTTGATTTCGGTAGACAAATAAAAAAAGTATTTTTTCTCAAACCCATCTAAAAATTTTGAGAAATCATGCACTAGTCAATTAAGCTAATAATGGCAAATACATTAAAAATCGTTGGTTTCTATGGAAATTTCAATATCTTTTATAAGACATTGCTCATATGAGATACTTAAAACGATGCTGATTTTCTGAAAATGAATATAAATAACTACAGTAAAGGTGCACTACTTAAGGAAAGGTTCTCAGTCAATTACTACTGACATGTGATGCGTCGTTTTGAAAATCTTGAATGATGTGGACGCCTTAAATGATGATGGGAATGTGTGGGAAAATGTGTGAATTCAATTTTAAGAGTTTTTATTTAGCAAATTATCTTATTGTCCACCATCTACCACTGGATCATTTAAAGCAACCGTTGCAGTGATGAAGCTGTTGTCATGTATGTGTAACACGAACATCATTCATAGCTATGGAAGGAACTCACAGTCTGGTTCTGGAATTGCAATTCCAATCTGACCTGGTCTATGTCAATGAACATACGTGCATAGGGCGAAATAGTTGCCTCGAAGTGCACCCTGAATAGTAACTTCTCTTGGTGCGGGGTTAATCATACTCTTTACCACTCGAAGACTCTTAAATTCTAACCATCGAATTTTGGACAGTATCCATGCTAAAAACGTAGATATTACCATGCAATGTGATTCAATAACTTTGATTGTCTCAGCGCCAATTACGTTGGATAATCATTCATACATTGAGCAGCGCATAATTATGAGAACAGTAGTAAATTACAAAATTTGATTTCTTATATTAACTGAATAACTGGTAAACTTGATGTTTGTTTTATTTTAAAATATAACTTAAAAATCTGGTTGATTCCTATGAATGACAGAATAAATATAACATAACAATAATAATTCATAGCATGTATGAGTCAAAAATATACCTTTGAACGTTCCAATTCCTTTTGTTGTTCTATCACGTGCGTTCAATTGTCTTACTGTGTAGTTGCTAGCTTGCAAGTCGACGTGGACAGCAGTGGGCTGGACTGCCTACGCTGAAGATAATGCCAAAAGGTTAGGGGTGCTTTTCAATCCCAATTAACTTTCAGCACATGCTGTGATGGCTGACGCTTTTTCTGCGTTGTATATCTGAGCCCTCGCATCTCTTCTTCAGTTTCACGCTCCTTGCCCACTTCGGTTTACTAGCTTAGCTCTTTCAAACTTTGCTCCACTAGTAGTCGGTTTGCTTGTAGTACTTTCATCCATTTTTTCTGCTATTCATATTTAAATTGATTGATCAAAGATCATTGATTTGTATGATGATTTCAAATTTCAAAATGACCAGTGTTGCCAATACTTTCATAGTCATCAAAAATCACTTTACCGATCCCTGTCTCAATTTAATGCACTTCAGCTTCCTGTGAAGCGTTAATATGATTATTTCCCTTCTATTTTTTTTTATTGAAATTTCCGATTTACTATGTAAGCTAAATGAAACGTTCGTCCAATTTGGGTTAAATTTTATTTTGGCTTGTCAAATTTCAAATGCAACTTGTGATCAATTCAATTCTTTTTCCTCAGAAAAATAAATAAAATAAAACACAAATACTTTTTTTTTTATTTTGCATTTATTCTGACTTAAAATATAAAGGATTTTTTTTTCTTTACAACTCAACATAATTCTTACAAATTTTCAATTAGACTAATTTTTTTTAATTAATTTTTTTTGTTCGATCAAATCAAAAATTGAGGAAAAAATTATTTTAATTTTACAAGTAACAGAAATTTTAAAGTTAATTTAAAAATAAAAAAAAAATATGTTTAAGAGAAAATTAAGTCTTAGATGCTAACTTGTACTTGCTTAGACCCTAAACTAAAAATATTACAGTGGAAATTATTATGATTAAGTGATTTTTCAATTTCTCAAAAAAAAAATTAAATTTAATTGAAGTAATTTAACATTAAATTTTTTCTCAATTAATTTTTTTCATTTTAAATTTTAATACCAATTCATTTATTTTTTTTTAATTTTATATTACCCAAAATTTTTTTTCTTAATTTAATTAATTTTTCTTAAATTTTTTATACTTAATTTTAATTTTAATTTAATTGTCCAAATATTTTTAAATTTTTAAGTCCAATAATTATCTTTTTTTATTGAATTTTCATTTTTTTAATTTTATGTACAATTCACTCCATACTTTGCTCATAATTTTTTTTCTTAATTAATTTTGCTTTTTTTTACTTTGAATTAAAATCGTTGTTGTTACATTGTAAGATTTCAGTCTGTTTCCTTGAAATAGTCTAAAATTTTCTTGGTACTTTTGATGTGTTCGACAACGGAGGCCTCTGAACTGCCCGTCAATTTCATAAAATTATAATATTTTTCCAGAATGGTCGCCAATGAAATGAAACTTTTGTCATGCAAATATTGCCGAATTTTATTTTTGTAATCGTCATTTTCCATGGTTAAGTGTCCAATTAAGATACAAACGTAACTGGCCAACATTGTGTGTTCCATGTTATTACCGGCTTTTTGGAGGAGTTTTGTAACGGTTTCTTCCATTTCTTCCTGTGACTTTTTCAATTTTTCCGCTGCTTCCTTTGGTGTATCAAGTATGGCATCTGTATTTTTTTCAGCGAGTGTCGCCAATTCCTCTTCCTTGTAAAAGTATTCGACAAGGGCTTTCATCGCCGGAGTTTTGGCAAATTGACTACCAAAATCTGTGGGAGCATGAGCTTGCATTATGAGGGCTCGATTACGTTCGGTGTGTGTAGTCAAATTGATAAGCAAGAGCAAAACTAGGAAACTTATTTCAAAAACGCAATTTTCTGGAACGTAATTCGTGGATTGAAGCAACAAATGAAGACTTGTATCAAAGATACCTGGAATTTGTCCAACTCGAATACTTCCCTCGGCATTTTGATTAAAGGGATGCGTTAAATTGATGAGAACTTTTAATGTGGGTGTCAGAGCTTCACGTATCACACAACCAGGATTATCTTTTGTCGACATTTCATTTGTTGGATAGAGTGAGATCTCGGTATCGCACAACTTGTAAAATTTCACAAGAATATCGATGGCATCACCTCCATTATAATTGATGATATATTTTTGATTTTCCTGATTTTGTTGTGTGACATTTTCAAAGACTCTCAAACACCGTTCGATTTTTCGCAACTTATCCAATAAATCTTCAGTCCATTTGGCAACGTAATCGGAAATTGCTCGACAACAATCACACACTGTCTTCATAATGTGATCAATTCCACCCAAATTTCGTAGCTCTTCTTTGAACCACTCGCCGGCTCGCTTTGATGTGAGTGATAAAAGTGTTTCAACAGCTAGTGTTCCAATAGTGATATTGTCTAAATTTAAATGTGACGCTTTTCCAAGTCCCTTAATTTCCTCACACAATTCACGTACTTTTTTCTTATTTTTTTGAAGTTGGGTCAAACTAGTGCCAGTGCACTTTTTCTCCTTACTAACATCCAATAAATTTAACATCAATTCAAGGGAATCTCGATCCAAGTCCATGTGCAGGGTGTCTTGGGACAACACAAATAACACAGTTGCTGTACAAAGTCCTAGATTTGGATCATTTGGAGCGTCACGAAGAGCACGGAAAAATTTTGTCACAATTCCATGTGCGCGCACATGCATTCTGAATGCTGGTGTAATGCATTTTGATGCTAATTGGAGGGCTGATAGACATCGAGTCGAAATGGGATTGTCAGGCTGGAGGGCACTCAGAATGTACTCGACGTCGTCATCAAGTTCTTGGAATTCGCCGATCTCTTGAATTTGGTGCGCTTTTTTGACATTTCGCACAAACATGTAAGAGCCCTGAAAAAAAAAGAAATTTCGCTGTAAATGAAATTCATTTCCTTTTAAAAATAATTTCAATTCACCTTTCGTCCCTTTTTGGGTTCAACTGCATCCTTTTCATCGGAAAATTCCTCGGCTAATGATTTCACTGCGGGTTTCTTGACATTTAACACTTCATTACTCGGTCCATCAAAATCATCAAATTCATCTAAAACACTACTATGATTGCCTACTGCAGTAGTCGGTTTCTTGCTAGTTTCAGGTGACTTGTCTTCTGTCTTTTCCTGATTATCTTCATCGTCATCCTCCCATTTGTGCTTATACACGTGTCGTTTATTCCCTGTTTCGTTCACTAAAGCACGACTTTTAAAAATACTACCTTTTTTCTTTGAAATAACTAATTTAACGGGAGCTGGAGCTGCTGCTGCTGTCTCAGCCGAATGATTCTCAATTATTGGAGTGTTATTTGGAATTTCATTTGAGGGATTTGGAATTGATGCTGCTGCTGCTGCTGGTGGAACTTTAATTCTACATTTAATGTTTGGAGGTGCAGCTGCTTTCTTTTCATCGATATGGCGCTTCTTTTCGGGAATAATTGCTGGTTCTGGGACGGTTTTATCGGGACTTTTTGAATTGAGAGGTTCTGGGTCAACTTCTGGACTTGCACCACGGCGTTTACGGCCTGCACGTGTAGCTCTTGTGGGTGGTGGTGCAGCAGCAACAGGTTCAGGCTTAGCAGGACTTTTCTTGGCCGGTGTTGCTGCCTTTTTAGATGCAGCCGTTTGACGCTTAGTTGGAGTTTTTGTCACAGGTGCTTCAATGACTGGTGGAGCAGGAGGAGGAGAAGACATTTTTGAAGGCTTTACAGGTGAAACAGGCTTTTCGGGTGTTTTTGGAGGAGGATTTTCCGGTTTCTTTACATTTGTGGTCCGAGTACGAAGAGATCTCTTATTCACAGGTTCCGGTTCGGGTTCTGGTGCAATTGGTTCATGTACAATTTCGGCCAATTGCTGTTCTAATTCATCAAATGCTGGTGTTTGGTCTACAACTTGCGACGGAGGTGACATCACAGGTGCTTCAACATCCATTTTTGAATGTTTCCTTTTTTTATGTTTTTTCACTGAATTTATTCGTTCAGACGAGATTTTAATTTTATTGATTAGAGGTGTTTCTTCCTCACTCGTGCTTGTGTCAACAAAACGAGCGGTGCCTTTTGAAATTCGTAACACAATTTTTGGATGTTCAACTGGTGGCTGTTGTGGTTCTGTTTCAATTGGAACTGACGCAGGAATTGGAGCAGATTCGGGTTGTGCTTGAATTGGATTTTCTTTTTCAATTATTTTTTGTTTGGGCGCGCTTTCGTCTTTACTCAAGCTTCCATTTGTTTCTGGTACTGCTAATGCTTGTCCTGGAATTACCACAGACGTAATACTTGCACTATCATCTTCATTATAATTAACACTTTTTCTATTTCGAGCTGAGGTACGTTCAGGAGCCCTTTCTGGTTTAATTTCAGGCTTTGATTTTGTTTTTTTCAATTTTTTCTCGCTTTTATTTTGTTTCACTGATGTTGTTGTTAATTCGTTACTCACCACAGCTGCCTGTTGTCGATTTGATGTACTACTATTTGTAGGGGATTGTGCTTCTATAGAGTTATGTCGTACAGGCGATTGTTGTGCTTGTTGTATTGTGGACGCCCTACTTTTAAAGAATTTTCTTGGTTTTGGTGCTTCAATTGTCTCAGATTCCTCTTCAGATTTATTGATTATCTCATTTTGGGGTGCTTTAAAGTCTTTTTGATGGGTTTGCAAACCCAAACTATATGCAGTACGAATTGATGTAAATGAAGTTACTCCCCATTTACCAACTTTTCCAGCTGAACGAATGGCCGTAGGTTTTGATGTTGTCGTATTTTCTTTTTCTTTCAACAGAGCATCCAGCGGTACAATTGTCTGCACATTTGATCGATTACTTTTACCTTTATACATTATTGATTCATGATTCCACTTCTTTAATCGTGTACTCCATCAATTTGACGATCAATTTGTACAATTATGAATTTTCTTTTTTTTCAAAATATTTCTTCTTCTTCCGAGTTTAACGCGAAATTACAGATTTTCACCACAAAACATCACGCTAAATGATGACTGGACCCAAATCCCAATGAACACATGATTTGAATGCAATCAGAATTAGCTTTTCTTATTCGACTTTTTTAGATTCTTATTAGAACTTACATTTCTGCCGTGAACAGAGAAACTTTAATTTCAAATCATTTTCAAAAGAAGCAGAAATAAATTTCTGATTAAATTTCACGAAAAGTACAAGATCAGCTCATTTTTTATCCAAATAAGTCAAATTATAGTTCAAAAAAACATTTACTTGAAATTTCAATTCTGATGAACATCGAAATACCTTCATTGTTTGTAAACAAATCATCAGAAATGGTAAGAATTAGGTTTCAACAAAAAAATTAATTTTTTAATTCAATTTAATTTCATATTTTCACATTTCAGTCCGATTTCAGTGAAAAAGGAATCGAAAATCTCCTCCATATCCTCGAAGAGTGCGGTCCCAATTCAAAGGTTCTCTTCGGCGATGATCCAAAAAATTTACAACTTCAAAACGAATTTGAAGAGTATTGCAAAAAAGTACGAAGAAAACAACGACTCATCAACGAATGGAATTCCCTACCCGAAAATATCACAAATCAACACAAAATCCCAAATTTATCACAAATCGAATTGAGACTCCTTGAAAATTATCCAAATTTATCACAGAATTACACGATTTCAGATCCATGTCGTCTGTGTTACAACGAATTAAGTGAATTCACTATCCTGGCAGAGCTTGAACCTGAAATCCAGGAATTGCTAGAAAAAGTTTTTACCGTGTGCCTTAATGACGGATTCAGTCAAAACTTTTGTCTGGTATGTTTGAATTTGATAAGGCAATTTCAGGATCTGAGAGTTAAATGTCAGGAAGCGAATTTGAAGTTTTTTGCAATTGCATTACATGATTTGGAGAAAACTAAGACTAAGGATGCTGGAAGCGATCGCGTTCTCCTTTCAAATGTGAGTGAGCAGAAAAATCAAGTGAATCAGGAGGAGGAGGAATTCGAGGAAAATGAAACATTTTCGGGTGATGATCGGCACAGTGAAGGTTTAGATGAAATAACGGAACCCATTGAAAAAATTGATGGTGAGAATTTGAATAAAAAGCACGTCTGTGATTTCTGTACAAAGCGATTTAAGACGAAATTGAGTCTCATTGTGCATATCAGAACTCACACCGATGAACGTCCTTTCGTTTGCAAGGAATGCGGAAGACGGTTCAAGACAAATTCAGCGATCAACAATCATAAAGTGGTTCATGAGGCTGATAAAAAATTTGAATGTCAAGAGTCTGGATGCAATTTTCGGACAACAACCAAAGCGAATTTAAGTATTCATATGAGGACGCACACTCAAGAAAGGTGAAATTTCAATGAAAAATTATTCAATGAAATATAATTTCATTTTAAATTTTATTACAGAAATTATTCATGCACTGAATGCAACCTAAAATTTACGACTTCAAGTAATTTGAGTAAGCATATCAAAAATGTGCATTTCAAGTTGAAACAGCACAAATGTAATCAATGTGATAAAATGGTAACAATTCAACTTCCCAAACTTTTTAAAGCCAATTTCAATTAAAAATCTAATTTAATTTTTTTTCAAGTTCTTTACAAAGGAATCAGCCCGAAAACATGAGATAACACATTCAAATTTGAAGCCATATTCGTGTCCGATTTGTCCATCACTTAGCTATGCATGGTACAATGGACTGCAAAAGCATCTCAAGGCCATTCATCCAGGAGTGAAATCAGAGACTGAGAAGAAATATTTTGATACATTTAAGAGCCAGATGGAGGAGGGGATGTCATGTGATATGAAATCTTAAAAATATGATGGGAATTTGCAGATGATCGTCACTTAAGCAATTTACAAGGGGGGAAGAGGTATTAGGGGGCCGTACGGTTGGATTCTCGCTTCGGCCATGAAACTTTACAATCTCAAATTTTCTTTTTTTCGGCTACTCAATTTGAGTTAAAGGCTAGATAAAGGTGGTGACTGCTTGGAATGACAGCATAAAAGCTAAGTCCCTCTGATGATGATGACGAGTTTTCAAAATGGACCCGATTGATGGCAGGTTTAATAGCCGCCCTATAAATCTGATCAGAAAAAGAATTGAAGTACTCCAGAATCGTGCAGTGAAGACAGTATGCAAATTGCCAATGAGATTTAATACTGTTGCTCTATATAAAGATGAATCTAATGGAATTTTACCACTCAACTTGCTTCATTTAAACAAATTAGCTCACATTGCTTATCCGTCAGTCAACTCGATGATCATGTCCAGTAATAAGTGCCACGAAACGAGACACACACTCAAATTTCATTGTAATAATAATTAAAGCACAATATTTTATTTTTCCTTTCATCATTTGATTATAATAGGAATTTCAATGCACAAAAAGCTCTCAAAGCCTTACACATTGAAGCAGTTTTTTATATGAATAGCTTTAATAATGTTAAGAGTTGTATAAAGTTGATTTTTTTGTTTTAAGTAAATAGATAATTCAATACAGATTATGATAAAATAGTGTAGAATGATAAAAATATATAGGATTTAAACCAGTAAAAAACAACGTCGGAGCCCCAATTACGCACCAACCACATTCAGTGCGGGCGATTCCTCAAATATCACCGTAAATGTAACCGATTGCCTCACTCGCCTTAACCCTCACTTTCGTATTGTCATCTTTTAGTAGCACACTAATTTTTTGAGCTAAATGATCTGCATTCTGATTCTTATTCGTGCTGCCACTTGAATTGTAGTGATGCAAAATACCGATAATAATTGGAACATTTCCACGAATTTCTGGCCAAATGCTCTTTAAAAAGGGTAAACATGCGTCAATGAAGGTTGACACTGAATCGTGAAGTTCATCACCCTTGATAATGAAATTTAATTAATTTTTTTGAAATTTAATTCAATGTAATTGAACACGACTCACCACTAATCGTACAAAATCATGAATAAAGCTGTCATAATTAAGGTTATTGTATTCTGTGACGAATTTCTGTACCATTTCATAAATTTTAGGGGCGTCAATCAATCTGAACATGTTATTTATCGTTATTTTGCATGCCTTGAAATTGAATTTCATGTTAAAATTATGTATGAAAATCAAAATTTAAGTTCTTACCCTGACAATGAGTGACTCAGTTTCACTCAAGTGCAAGATGAATGGAAACAGATTAGATAAAAGTTGTTCTTTTAATGCCTCTGAGATGGTTTGGTGATCTGAATGTAAACTTGTTCGTAGGCACAAGTCTCCGAATAACAAAATAGCAGCCTCTCGAACGTCATTAGCTTGATTCTCAAAAAACGGTTTAATTCTGATAGCTAATGATACCTGGAAATTCTCCAGCTTATTCGCTGGAAGCGTTTGTAAAATTTTCGACAGTCCTCTCATACTCTCCAATGGAATGTTAATCAAACAATCACTATTAAAATCATCAATTCCCTTTAACAGGGCAGTCAGACTTGTTTCACTATACTTTTCAATGTCATGCTGTGTCAGCGTCCCGACATGACCAAGTCCGAGAATGCACAAACCCCGGACAAGTGCGTTCGGGTCATTCAATGATGAGCTTAAATGTAAAATTATAACCGATGAAATATCACCACAAGGTTTCAAGGACACGAGTTGTGAATAAAGTCCGACAGCTGCAATTCGTTGACCATCATATGGACTTGGCACATATTTGCTTAAAACTGTGACAATTTGCTTCATTTCAGCTGAATTCACTTCAAGTTGATTTACAAGTCCAATTGCTAGGGGTGTCAAAATTTCAATGAAATTTTTCAGATCTGTACTCAATGCTAATGTAGGACATATTGACAAGGCATTTGAAACTTGTTCCATTTCGAGACTATCGAGGAGGGTTTTAAAGGTGTCCAACACAATTTGGCATGGCACCATTTTTGCTAGATCTCGATTAGGGACATACCCGTATTTGGATTTTGACTTGACACTGCTCTTAGCGTCAGTGAGGGGTTTTGCTACATTGACAGGTGGATCCAGGTTCGTGTAAGTAGCGACAGTTGTCAGCATTGCACAAAATAAGTCGGAAAAGCGTAATTTAAGTTCGGTTTTAATTTGATCTGATTTGAACATGACATTAAAAGCACAGATTATGGCAAATGGTTGAACTGTCACAGATCTCCTTTGTTTTTCGTCTCTCGATGCCACATCACTCGGCTCATACAAACATGTCGATGTCAGAATTGAAAGGAAATTATCTATAACAGTTCCAGCTAATTCAGAGTCATATGAAATTAGTTTCCAGTATTCAATGATATTTTCTTCATATGGCAGGGGTTGTGCCAGAATTTCATTGCATACCAATTTCGGGTGATGTTTTGTCAATGCAACAATTGATTTTATCACCCCATTTTTCGCTCTCAAATTCTCACAATATCGAATCACGAAAAACCCGTCTTTAATCAAATCAGGAATAGCATGGAACATTTCACTGCCTTTTAGTTGCATGAAAAATTTGAGCACCATTGACGCTCCAATCCCTGAACTCACTTCAGGGTCTTTGATGCAATACATCAAAGTCTTACTGAACTGGACAAATTGTAAATTCGTTAATCTGGTTGCAATAATTGCAGCTAAATCTCCTGCAATGCGATAAATTTCCTTGGGATCATCCGTTATAATGTCATCTTTGATTTGATTCAACTCTTGAACCCACGAATCTTGAGCATCCGGGATCGTTAACGTCTCATACATGCAGGCAATTTCGAGGATGCGCTTTAAAATTTCAACGGCTGCTTGTCTCACAGTTGCATTTGAATCAATACAGCGTGGCACAATACGGCCTAGCATTGCACCGGTCTGATTAAACTTTGACGGGGCTTCACAGCCCATTTTAACTGTTTTCATGTAAACTTCAAGGGCTGCGTTCGTGACGTGACAGGCACAGATTCGAGCTTCACTGTTACGATCTGGAAATTAAATTCAATGTAAATTTATTTTAAATGTCTTTTTTAACAAAATTCAATGTAATCTCACCCCTAACATACGGATCCAGTACAGTTTGAATATCATCAAGCCTCGCCGGACTTGGATTCAGTTCCAAGGTCACTCGGATCAGGTTATTCAATTCAGGTAGTGCTAAATTTAAATGTTTCGCTACAAAACTATTTTGATCATCCTCTTCCTGTGAATCGAATTTGCTTTTCAATGTCTGAGCTGCATTGAAAAAATGCAAGCAGACAATTTGGAGTAAGTCCCCTTCACGATCAACCTGCTCTTCCGTTTCATCTTCCTCCAATTGAATTTGAATTAAATTCGTTGCGAGTTTTAAAATCAATGGAAATAACGGAAGATGATCAAAATTATTTCCATCAGGTACTTTCAAAATTAAATCGAGCAATTCATGCTTATGCTTGAACTGAAATTCGTCCTGCGATGTCAAATGTAACTTGATTATACTCAGAAGGGTGCTCAAAATCATTCGTTTCATGAATAAATCTTTGCTCAATTCCAAGTGACGACACAAATACTCATAAATTGCTGAATCGCTGTTTTTCAGGACAGCAATTTGTGGTGCATTTTCAACGACGAATCCCCATGCTTCAATGATCAGGACACGCAATTTATAGATTTCAATTTCCTTTGAATTGTCTTTCATGAAATTCAGTCCGGAAAAGATACTGCTCGATTTTTTCACGGCATCCGCTGAAATAATCAGTTCAAATTTTTTTTGAACGATATCAAAGTGTGCCTTTGATATGAGTCCAATTGCCTTTGCAGCACTCGTAAATTTCGATTCATATTCCGCATTTCCCTCGTACTTCTCAAGTTGCTCAATGCGCACACTGCCAATTATCAGTTCGAGTTTCGCTTCAACGGTGGGTGTATCTGTGACATGACACAAACACAATCCAATGATCCTTAAAAGAATATCACGCTCTTTTTTCATATTCGGAATTTTATGCTCATGCAACATCTGATTCACTGGCATGTAAAGCTGCAATTGATCCGCCATTTTATTTACAAGTAATTCAGCGAATTTTTGTTCATCTATATCTTTAATTGTCAATATTATGAATTGATAGACATATCCATAGAAGAGTGCTTCGTCTTTGGTCTGCAATGTCACTTGAGTTTCTGGGATTTTTTCATTCCATAAGGGGACGAGGCATTTATTCAAGTTGATACAGAAATTTTTCATGAATGCAAGGACATTTTGAATGCGTTGCACATTCGAGAAATCTCCGAGGAGTGCCAAACTGCGAACGAAGATCGATTCTGGACTCGGAATCGGTGAAACAATGACAACTTCCTCACTCTCTGTATCGGAATTTTCCTCCATTTTAATGTCAGCACACTTCATGAAGAGATTAGAAAGGCACTTTGCAAGTAAACTGCACACATCCGTATATTCAAGTTGGAGATACGCCTGTAAAAGTTCCTGTTTCAACAAATCATCGATTGTTCCAATTGTGCTGCACAGAATATGGAGTGAATTGCTGCAAGCTTTAACGAAATCCAAGTACTCCTCATGTGATCCGTGTTCTAAATTGATTTTCGCTTGAATGCAGCAATGTTTTAAAATGAATCTGACAAACTCGACGTCTTGAATTAAGCGCTTTTCAGTGAATGCCACGATGATTTTCAGGAGGACCATTTTCATTTTCAACGACTTTTCAAATGTAATCATTTGTTTGAGAATTTCCAGGAATTCAGATCCGCGTTCAGTGATGATTTTCTCTGCAGTTCGACACAAATGTGTCACAACAAGAACTGATTTGATGCGCTCACTTTCATTGTTGTTCCGTAATTGCATCAAAAGAATGTTGACAATTTCCTTGCCATACACATCTGAAAGTAAATCAAAGCACCGCAACACCTCGTAATGCCCTTTCATGATACTGGGGCGCTCAAAATCTGGATTCACACACACCAAATCGAATAAACTGATGATCAAAGTGTTTGAGACTGGTTCCAGGAGCTGTCTGTCTTGGGTCATGCACGTTTTGATGACTGACGACAAGAATTGTGTGATTGAGAGGCGATCAATGCTGCGACGATACAAATTCAAGATGAAACCGATGATTTTTGTTGACTGTTCTTGGACACGATCATGTTGCAGTAACGGAAACATGAGTGCCAATGACGTCAAAATATCTGCACTCACTTTTGCATTTCTTGCAGGAAGCCAATTTTGAATGAAAACATCATAAGCTACACCAACTTCAGCTGAAATCTCATATTTACTCGAATCATCACATTCCTTTTCCTTATCCAAATTCCCTTGATACTCGTCAACTGCCTCACAAAACTGTCCCACAATGTAAGCATGTGCTTGTTTCGCATGATCTTGCCGCACCGTGCTCAATGTCGGCAGTAACGCATCAATGCAAGGCTTAATAAACAAAATTATGCCTTGAATGTTTTTCGTCGCCAGGGTTCCAATTGTGTTCAAAATCATATAATGCGGAGCTGCTGTCGGCGTAAATTGACCTTGAAGTGCCTTCATGATCTGTTCACAATGAACTTTCCCGATTCCAACGAGAATTTCTTGTGCTGTACACTGAATCGGCTCATTCAATGTCTCATATTTCGTCAAATCAGTTATACTCAGTTCAATGCATCGATCAAGGGTGGCTAATTCAAGATCGAATATGTGTGAGTCAACGATAAATTGTGTAATGCTGCAATGAAATTTAAATTTAATGACTCATTAAAAAGGAATTTTATTGTTATTTTTACCGTAAAATACATGCATTAAGATTCACATCAAGTTTTTGATGATTATTCGTTTTATAATCACACAATATACTGAGCAATTCGTTGGGTCTCTTATCAGCAATTCTTATCAGAGACGCTTCAACAGTTGTTTTTACACCCTCATCTTTGTCACTTTTGAATGATTCAAGAAGAGATTCAATTATAGCTGTAAAATAGGAAGAATTAAATTGAAATGAAGCCATAAAAGTGCAAGAATCCGGTGTTTTAAAAGGTTAATTTTATATTTCTTTGTTTATTCTGCTCAGATCTGTCTATGGAATGTACGTTGAATTTCAAAATTTAAATTACCTGCCAATTTTCCGTCTATTTTCTTGTTTTTCTCATTCTTTTCTTGTACATCTGACATAATTTTATCTCTATTTTACTTGTTTCATTAAATTTAAAATGATATTACAGTAAATGTTGATAAAAATAGTTCTAATAAATTTTGTCTTATCACTGTAGTATTTTTTTTTTTGTATTATTTTGACGTTTCTACCAAGATTTGTTTACCAACATTTGAATTACAATTCAATGAAAAAATGCGCTTTTGTACTGATTTTGTTTGTCCGTCTGGGGGTTGATTATAAAAGGACTCAAATCAGATCAGATTGAAAGGGTGTTGCCTCAACGATGAATCTTGAGTCAAATCTACACCGAGTTGAAATTTCCCGTTTCTTCATCTTGAAACTTAGGTCAAGTTGCTTGCCACTCTTTTTTCATACAAATTATTGCATTCGCTAGAAAATAGATTTATCTGGCCACCTTTTTTGGATTAACATCGAAACCGTTCTAATTCCTGAAAATTAAGAAAAATAACACAAAAAGCATTATGGAATCTTGAAATGAAATAATGAAAATGAATTAATATAAAAAAAGTAAGATAACCTCCCTTGAAAAAACCCTTGCAAAGAATACAGCCATGATTGTTAAACTTACTGAGTTCCTCCAACCATCAGACGGTTTTCAACCATTTAGAACTCTAGGTGAGTTAAAACACGCCATGGAAGGTCCATTGCAAATTGTAAATCTGGTAAGTTTCACAAGGTTAAGTCTTCAAAAACCTTAACCGAACATGTAATTTACATAAATCAACTGAACTAGAACTTTCAAGTGATTCAAATGATTCAAGATCAAGTGATTTTGGATCTAGATTTTAACGAAGAAAATAGAAAATTATCAAAAGTGACTAATTATTATATTTTTTTTTCTAAGTTAGGTCAGAAACCTTGTATTTTTATTAGTTATTTTATTTAATTTTTAGATTTAATAGAATACAATGCTAGACCTAAAGGTGCTTGAGGCGAAAGCTAAAAAAGAAATCAAAGGATTGAATTTCAAACAGATACTAGAAAAGAAACAAAAAAATTATCCACTAAGGAATTTTCAGTTTTTTCGTGATTTTGTCGCGATCTTCTTGTGGCTAACTTTTAAGCTAAATAATTCCTTAGCTATGTGGCAATTATTTTTGTATTCGACGCCACGAATAGACGTAAGTATTTTTATTTTTTAAATTTATATCAAATTGTATTTAATTAAATTTAAATTAATTTGTTTGTTTTTGTTGGAAGGAGAAGAATGGGACGATCATCCAAAAAGGTGGAAAAACGGTAAGTAGGAAAATGAATTTATAAATATTTTTTGACCTTGAATGTAGAATTATTGATTGAATGTTTGTGATTTAAGTAAAAGTTTGTGTGTCCGTTTTAAATATTTTTTTTTTCAGAAACAATTGACCAAAAATGAAGCAGAATAACAGACAACGTTTCGAACTCATACGAGAAATGTTTCACAATGAGGCCGAATCATTAACCGTAGACCATCAATTCTATGATCTATGGTTCTTAATGGTAAAAATATGGCGGCGAATTCTACTTGAATAGATCAGCGATCAAAGTTATTTTCATATCAAAATCTCAGTAGGAAAAGAAATTCAAACGAAAAAAGTTGAATCTATTATTGAACGTTGAACAGAAATTGAAAATTTTTTTTTTCGTCTAACTGTACAAATTTGCCAAAAATGCGCTTACATGAATAGTTAAACATTCCTCATTTTCTTTTTTATCAAAACGCACATTCATATCAGCGTTTAAATGCGTTTTGTGAGCCTTTTCAACAGAGTTCTAAACGTCAAACATTTCCATAACAAAAGTGATTAATTTTTCGTCTGGCTGATAATCAATAAAAAGTGAAACTCTGCTAAATTACATATTTTCGACAAAAACCACATTCAAAAATAGCCAAAATCCAAATAAATTGTTAATAAAAATACAGAATGTAAAGACAGAAATCAAAATTCGCGTTATTTTCCTCATATTTCCTTGAAATTACAAAAAAAAACAAGAAAAAAAGTTTTATTTCGGTATCATAACTTCTGTCTAAAATTGAGATCTTTGCAGAATTAGCAAGGCTGATTACTGGATTCTTTTTATTTTTATTTGTCCTACACTACATATATCACATTTTATCTGCAATTATAATGCAGTCGGAGGATGCAAAATACATTAAAAAGTAAGAATAATATTCCAAGCCAAAAATGGAATTTCAAGGACGAGTATTGATTGATTTCATAATTCATGCGAAAAAAAATCAATTACATTGAAATTTAATATTTTTTTTTTTTTATTTTACAGACGCTGGAAGGCATCCAGTGTGGAGCCACATCAAACCGAAAAAGCATTAATTGTGAATTACAAACTCGAGGCTGCTGTCTTTGCTGAACCCGACAATCCAATGCTTGAGGAAAAGAAGGATTGTCAACGTATAATCCGCTTAAAATCATTGAATTCTAAAACGGATTGCTTGGCCTTGGCAAAGGAAGTCGTTGAAAAGTGTGACCTTATTCATGCATCACAATTGCAGGAAATCGAACAAATTATTTATTACTTGAAAAATCGAAAGGAACCCGAAACATTGCATCACCACCATCATCATAGTCGTGCTGTATCATCGTCACGTGCTGGCACCACATCGTCAAATAAAATGAATACCGATGAAATTGAGAAAGCAACAATTCGCAATATTGACGAATACATTGAATTGTTGTACGAAGATTTGCCTGAGCGTATAAGGGGATCAGCGTTCATCTTACAACTGGCACGAAGTCCTGATAACTTGGAGGAATTGGAAAAAAATGAAGCTGTTCTGAGTGCATTGTCACGTGTATTGAGGGAAGATTGGCGCAAAAGTTTGGACCTTTCAACAAATATCATTTACATTTTCTTCGGTTTTTCCACTTATACAAGATTCCATAATGTCATAGTTCAATACAAGATTGGCTCGTTGTGCATGGAAGTGATTGAGTTTGAATTGAAACGTTATGACCAGATGAAGCAAGATTTGGAATTGAAGAAGAATCCGGATCAGATCAGTAGCGGCAAAGAAAAGAAGGCAAATTTGGAAAAAGAATCGATTAAAAGTATGGAAAATTCAATTGATACGATTATGGATGAGGAGAAACCAAAAGAAATGGAACCACCGCGAAGGAGGATTCCTGAATTGAAACAGAGACCTAAATCTGGGAATTGGAATAGTTTTCATGGCAGTATGTCAACCTCGCTGATCAAAACACAAATGTTAAATAACAGTTATCACGAAAATTTATCAAAGGAACTCATGTCACCTATGGAACCCCCAACAAACGGTTTCGAGGATAAAGGTCAAAAGACAGACTACGAAAAATTGAGTAAACAACTCAAATTATTCGCAAAAAAGCAGGAGCAACTTCTCCGAGTTGCATTTTATCTCCTGCTAAACATCGCTGAAAATGTCAAACTCGAGGAGAAAATGCGTCGTAAAACGATCGTAAAAATGTTAGTGAAAACCCTTGAACGTCACAACATTGATTTGCTTATCCTGATAGTAACATTCCTGAAAAAGCTTTCAATTGTCAAAGATAACAAGGATGACATGCACGATGCAAATGTAATTGAAAAACTTCCACGTCTCCTGCAAAGTTCCCAACCAGATCTCATTCAAATCACATTAAAACTCATATTTAATCTGTCATTTGATGGCGCACTCCGAGCAAAAATGATTAAAATCGGCTTCCTACCAAAACTCGTGGCATTCCTAAGTGACGATAAACACCATGGAATTGCAACCAAAATCCTCTATCACATGAGCTTGGATGATAAAGTCAAATCAATGTTCACTTATACGGATTGTGTTCCAATTGTAACTGACATGATACTTTTGAATTCATGCAGTAAAAAATCTGAATCAGATCTTGACCTGATAGCACTCGGTGTCAATTTGGCTTTGAATAAACGGAATGCCCAACAAATGATTGAAAATAACCGTTTACACTCCTTAATGTCACGTGCATTCAAAAATCAAGATACACTCCTGATGAAAATGATACGAAATATTTCACAACATGAAAATTTGAAGATATTTTTTGTGGATTTCGTTGGCGATTTGGCTCGGATATTGACCGAATGCAAGGACGAAGAATTCATGATTGAATGTCTTGGAATTTTGGGAAATTTGTCCTTAGCTGATTTGGATTACTCACAAATAATGCATAATTTTAATTTGATACCGTGGGTGAAAGAGATTTTAGTGCCAGGCAAGGCAAAGGATGATTTAGTGTTGGAAGTTGTTATACTGCTGGGAACTTTTGCATGTGACGAGGCATGTGCAATGTTGTTGTGTAAGACTGAAATTATTTATGGACTGATTGAATTGCTGAAGGCAAAACAGGAGGATGATGAAATTGTGCTACAAATTGCATTTGTATTTCAACAAGTACTCAGGAATGAAAGTACACGAGGGTATATGATTAAGGAAACGGAATCACCGGCATATTTGATTGATTTGATGCATGATAAAAATGCGGAAATTCGAAAGATTTGCGATTATTGTCTTGATATCATTGCAATGACAGATGATGAGTGGGCGTCACGAATTAAGGTGAGAATTTAATACTTAAAAAAATGTTGAATGTAATCGTGAACGATATACATGAGCGCATTTCTATAGTTAGAATTCATTATTTAGAGAAATTTTGCCATTTTGAAAATTTCCTCTATTTTGAAATCTCGCGTTAAGCGTTTTTTTTTTCGTCATTGCCGACTTTGACATACGCAAGCAGATGACATGACCCTGCACAATACTCGCTTTTTTCTAAATCGATAGAAATGCGCTAAAAATCAAGAATTTATTCATAAATTAAAATTTGCATTTCAGCTCGAAAAATTCCGTAATCACAACTCACAATGGCTGAGCATGGTTGAAACCCAACAAGATAACGACGATTCAAATGATTTCAAAAACACAGGCGATGAAGACACAGATCTACCAAATTACCTTACCTCAGACTACTTCGATCATTGTCTCATTGACAACTTGAATGAAGATGCCGATAGCAACAACAGAAGTTCCGCCAACTCCAATGGGCGTCCCACCAGTCGGTATGGACGTGAAATCGATACAGATGCTGACATGGAGTACTTCGATTCAAATAAAATGCAAGGCAGCAATGGAGATTTATGGAAATATGCAACCCCGCCATCAGATGATTAAAGAAATGAAAGTGAAGTCTTGCTGGCAAGTACTACAAGGCAATTTACGCTCTCTTTTTCCCCTCTCTAGTCAAAGTAATTGAATTGAAATATAATTATTATTATTTTAAATCACAATATTTTTACATACATCTAGAAATTAGTCGTACTAGTAAAATATTACAAAAAAAAAAATTTGCTTTGCACAATTGAAGGCCATATATTTTTTTTTTTAATTATAATTTTAAATTTAATTTCCAAATTTTTTAAGGCCTTTCAATTTAATGTCAAGTAAATGCCATGAATGTGCTGTAAATTTAAATCCTAAAAAATAAAGATATCTCGCCTTTTAAACAGAAAATTAATATTAAAAGTAATATTTTAAAAATAGTAAAAAATCACAATTTAACGAAATAAGTAAGTAAAATTCAGAATTAAAATGTATTTTATAATAATAATCAAAATCAACTTAAATTTAAATTTAAATGATAAAATAGTAAATAAATTAAAACAAAACAGTACATTCCCATAAAAAAAATGCTAATTCTTTTTATCTTCCAGTTTCGTTTCATACCCTTCATCAATGAAATGAAATCCAGGATTTACGACTTCAAAGTCAATTATTTTGCCTTTTCCAGCGTATTCATAAATGACCTCATCATCGTCAGTTCCTTCATCGTAGCGATGAGTTGAGGCCTTTCCATTATTCACAGCTTGAATTTCAATCTTTTTCGCACGATAAATTGACAAAACAGCATCAATTTCCATGTCAGCGTCTTTGGGAAACGGAATTTGCAATTTACGATTATTATCAGGTTTTTTCATGACATTGTTTTTCTTATTCCGTTTCATTCGTTTCAGGAAAATTCCACTTAAAATCATGCTAAGTGCAAAAACTGTTGCAACGAGAACAGCTGAGCCAAGTGCAATTTCAGCACGATATTCCTCGAAGCTCTTAATGGCACGTCTGACTTGTAACTGAATTTTCGTGACCTCGAAATTGCTGAAATATGCATTGAAGTTATCGAAAATACCCGTTGAATTATCTGTACTGTTAGTTAAATTTATTTCAGTTGTGTTGTCCATTTCACTTAAATCTGCTATCGTTTCAACTGAATTTTCATCGTCATTTTCAATGATTTTGGGAAATTTTGAACATAAATTCATTTTAATCATCAATATAAATAAAATTAATGTAATTATGCGTTTCATTTTGAAAATATTACGTTGCTAAAATATTTTTTCTGATACACATTACAAATTAAAGTTGAAAAATCAGAGAGAATTGTCACTCATTCTCTTTCCAAGTAATAACTGACTATTGTTATAAATTTCCTTATCAAAGCAGGTACTAATTTACAAACAATTTTAATAATAATACGAAAAAGGTAAGAAAATGATTTGCTTTAAATTCACATACATACACCTAAAAAGTGAGTGTATGAAAAGTGTCGGGTAAAAATACACACAATGTAAATGTGTCAGTGATAAGAAAATCAAAATCAAAAATGTTATAATTTGAATTAAATTAGTAAGGTATCAAGTGAAGAGTTATTTGGAAAACAGGCAATGAAGCGATGAAAATTTTGATTTCATTAAATAATAAAATATTTACTAATAATTACATTAAAGTGAAGATTGCACCGGAGCATTATTTTTTATTAATTCGTAATACAGGGAAAATGCTCTAATTGGATAAATCTTTATTTGGATATATTCTCTAATTGGCCATATAAATTTGAATAATTTTGACCGTTAAGAAAAATAAGCAAATTTAATTGTTAATTATTTTCTTAATAATTTTTTTTTATTTATATGGTAATGTTCAGTAAACCTTTAATTTTATGCATTTTATGCTTTAAAAAATCAATTAAATCATTTTTTTTACAAAATAACATTTTAAATTTTTGTAAATAGTGATATCCAATTTAAGAATATCAATTCTCAGCTTGGAACACTTATTCAAATTTGGCTTGTCCAATTAGAGCATTTTCCCTGTACTGGAGTTTTAATAGTCACGGGAAATGAGGACTCGTGTGTAGATGATGTGAAGTTATCACTTAGCTGTTACCCTCAGAGATATCATGAGAAATACATGTCACAGAAAAAGTTCTAAATATATTTTGGAAACAACAGAAAAACATCTTTAAGAATCTTACACAACATTTTAATTTTCAATTTTAAATTTCAATCATGCAAGGAGAGAACATCGTTGTGGAACCGATGGAAAATTTATCCTTAACGGATAATATAAAAATACTTGTACACCGTGCTACCTACGGGGTAATCATAAACAAGAATGAACTAGCTCAGATGGAGGAAATAGCGGCAGATATGTCGAAAATGTACAGATCCGTATACAAGGACGAACATTAAGTATTTTTTTTATAGTTATATTTACCAACACGTACCTTTCCCTAATTACCTTGCCCATACTAACCTTGCCCATACTTACCTTATTTTTTTTTCTTTCAGATTGATTATGACCGGGATGAAATCACTGGCAACCACAGTAAATTTGGCGTCTGGCGCAGTAAAAGAAGAGCTACAAAGAGAGCTTGCAGCATACAAGAAGGCGGCCCAGAAGATTCTTGATAAGAGATGCGACTTATTCAAAGTCGTGGAGGCTATAGAAGATTAAGCTCGATGGGGTTTAAGTTAAATATAATAAATATTAAAATTATACACTATACATTGAAAAAATTTCATCGAAAAGTATCATTAAAACTCGTCAACACGAAATAGTAGTACAAGTACTTCAATAAGCTCATTTGAAGTTTAATTTCAAAAATCTAGGTGTCTAAAGTAAAAATCTTCTAAAACTAGATTAGATTAGACATGAAACTAAATTTAAAGAGAAAAGCTTAGTTTTGACTTTGACTTAATTTTTTTTTAGTTTTTTTTTTTATTTTTTTTTTTTTTTGAATTGAATCGGTGCAAATTTCACATTAAGTTGATGTTTTTAAAAAAAAAATGTTTTCGATCAAATACAAAATGAAATCCAAGTCTATTTTTAAAATAATAAAAAAAATAAAGATAAAGATTAGATAAAAAACATTATTTTCAAGATAAATTTTTTATTGATCCAAAAACAAATAATTAGTAATTTAAAATTTATCGTACTCACCAAATAAAATTTCAAGGCTTCTTCTACGCCGAAAACAATTATTGATTAAAAAATGAATAAACAAATAAGTAAATAAATGAGTATTAGAATCATATTTTTTTATATTTAATCAATTCAAACGATTTTTCTTCATTAACAAATTTATTTTATTGAATTTTATATTTGTACAATTCTTAAAAAAAATAATTAAATTAAATTTAATTCCTTTAATTTAATAATGAGTACTTCTAAAGAGAGTCAAATTAATATAAAAATAAGATTAAATTAATTTTTGTTATTCAAAGATAAAATGATAATCTGCCAGCAGTGGGTTAATTTAAATATAAATTGTATTTTTTTTCTTATTATTTTCAATTTAATTAAATATTATTTTCTAGAATTTATCATAATTATTATAATAATAATCGTTAACTTACTTTTTTTTCCTTACATCTAAAATTTCTCTTAGAATGAAGATTGATTTGATTTGATTTTCTTTTCTTCTTATACTGTTAAAAGACATTGAATATGTTTTTCCTTCATTAAATTAAATTAAATCAATTAATAATTCATCAAAATAACTTTTAAATATAAATATTACAATAAAAAAATTAAATCTATTATATTTTCTATCAATGTACAAATTCATCGTGATGCAGTTGATGCTGATGATAAGTCGTCGGTGTTTCCACAATGACTGACGCAAATTGTTGAGAATGATCATTTCCATTATTTCCGTTATTGGGTGTTGTATCAAAGCACGTTAAACTAAAATGATCTGGTGTGTGATGTGATTCATGATGGTATTGTTGATGCTCTTGATGTGGATGATGATGATGATTGTGACCCATATTTATCGTTGTTCCGTCATTAAGTGAAATGTGATGCACTGGAATTTGTTGTTCACCCTCCGAACTGCTGCAACTATTTGAACTCGCACTAAATGTCGGTCGTAACATATTCGGATCATTTATTGAAGCTGAATATGGGTAATATGTGGGATCGTAGTAATTTTGATCTGCACTGAAATCAGCTGTCGTTGCATGGATTGTCTGTTGTTGTTGTGGCGGAATGTATTGATGCATGTTATTATCTGTGTATTGTGGTTCGAAATCAGTCAAATGTGGTTGGTGATCTGTTGCAGTTGATGTTGTGGTCGTTGAAGGTGGATAACTATTTTGACTAATGAAACTTTTCATTGAAGGTGCTGGCGACACTGGATTATTTATTGTGAAATGAGGTGTGATGGGGGTTGATGGAGTCGAAACAGGTTCAAGTTTAACAGGTCCTTGTACTTCATTCAATTGAAGGTGTTTCACTTCACGCTCACTGGGGATTGAAAAAAATTATATTAAGTCAAAATTTTATATAAAATTTAATGAAAAGAGATCTCACCTTAAAACATAATTAACACTAACAATACAATGAGGTCTTGACGATCTAGTATTATGTACAACTGTGGCATAGCTCTGCACCCAGGTCCATCCACCTCCTTTTGTGAGAAATCGGTAATATTTGGTCGTGACTTGGCCCTTGTACATCACTAAAAATGAATTTCAAAACAAAAATGTCAATGAACTAAGTAAAAAAATCTCATTTTTGTTTATTTAATTTTTTTTTGCCAGGCATCAATTCAATGAAATTTGATATGAATGAGTTTTGTTCGCAGTAGCGCAGATGATGTTAAAACACAAATAATACAAAATCAAAACAAACTAATGTAACATGAGACTCGACATAAGTGAAATCGGTCAAATTTAAATGTATTACTTGAGGAAAAGTTGACTTTTACAGCCTGTTTGTCATCGTCCCGCTCTATTTTGTCACTCTGAGGGCACGCCCCATAGCTTGAAGTCGGTGCAAGGAATCGTAACCTAGTATTTTTTGTTGGATAGAAAAACCCATGTGGATTTTCTAACTTTCATTAGTTTTAGGAATGAGCTCAGAAATTGCGGTCCAGAGCCTTAAATTTAAAAAAAACCGTTACAATTTTTCAATTAGAAAAGTTTTTTAGGCAAAGCTAAGAATTAAAGAGCCCAAATATTCAAGGCCAAATAATTTTCATATAAAACTTTTACAATGAACTCCGGTTTCATCGAAATGCACTTCTTTAAACCGCTCAGTGATAAAAATTTCTCTTTTTTATTGTTTTAAGTCTGAATCTCAACATGAATTGCGTCAAATTTCAATAAAAAAATGAATCAATGTTGTAAATTAATTACAGTAAACATTGTTTCACTACAAAAAAAAACAAATAAGTACATAAAAAGGGCACTTACATATTTGATGTGAATATCGCATGTGTAAAATATCACCAGCATGAATATATTGATAAAGTGTCTTCTCAATTAAATCTTGTGGTTCGTATCCTGTTAATTGTGAGACCCTAAAAACGAAAAAAAATTGAATTGTCATTTCATGTCCGATTAAAATCTCGCATATTTAATTACCTCGCATCCAAAAATATCAATTTCAAGTCCATACTCGCTCGAAACATGAACATATTTGTGTGTAATTTAATTTCGGTTACAGCTGATGGTGGCAATGAGTGTCCTACAGCAACTAATCCTAAATTTTGAATACAGCCGTGTGTTTGATCACCGAATGCTGGATCACCGCCGGGATAAATTCGTGCTTTTAAATAACCGGAACAATGAATTACCTGTAAAAAATGTAAATATGTGATGTATTGAATGAAGTGTGCAAATTAAAGCGTGATTTACAATATTTTAATTTCCTTTATGTTACGCTAATATTTTTTATTTTCATCTCAAACTTTTTCATATTCAGTGACAACATTAAATGCAATTCCATGAATCCATAATTTATGCACTTTTTGTATTGCACTAAAGAACAAACATAAAAACCAATTATCCGTGCAATATGCATATAATTTCTCTCTCTTATCGTATATATGCGTACACATACACACACGTACAGTAAAAACATCAAAAGTCAATATAATCCATTTTTATTGGTTTTATGATGTCTTTTCCTCTTTTTATTATGTTTTTTTGTCATCGTCTGAATTAGTTTGAGATTTATTCTTAAAATTTTATTTTTGAATGCATTTCATTCATAATTGCATATATTATGAGAAATATTCATGTTTTAAAAAAAGCTTATGATTAGTTCAAGTCAAAATCAAACGACAAAATTGTATTATTATGTTTATTTTTATTTCAAGAGTGTTGCAACTTCTCATGTTTTTTTGAAATAAAAATTCATGTTTATGAATATGCATATTTAGTGCAATACGAGATATTGCATTGTAAAAAGCGATGAATTGAATTTAAATGTATGAGTGTATGAGAGTAAATGTATGAGTGATTTCATTCAGGAAATTAAAGGAAAATTTGAGGTCTTGAAATCATGTTTAAGGTCCTTAAGGACAAATTTGAGGCCTTGAATTCAAATAAGAGGCCTTTTAATCAAATTTGAGGTCTTGAAATCATGCTTAAGGTCCTTAAGGACAAATTTTAGGCCTTAAATTCAAATAAGAGGCCTTTTAATCAAATTTGAGGTCTTGAAATCATGCTTAAGGTCCTTAATGACAAATTTGAGGCCTTGAATTCAAATAAGAGGCCTATTAATCAAATTTGAGGTCTTAAAATCACGCTTAAGGTCCTTAAGGACAAGATTGAGGCCTTGAAATCAAATAAGAGGCCTAGAAATCAAATTTGAGGCCTTAAATTCAAATATAAGGCCTAGAAATCAAATTTGAGACCTTGAATTCAAATAAGAGGCCTTTTAATCAAATTTGAGGTCTTGAAATCATGCTTAAGGTCCTTAAGGACAAATTTAGGCCTTAAATTCAAATAAGAGGCCTTTTAATCAAATTTGAGGTCTTGAAATCATGCTTAAGGTCCTTAATGACAAATTTGAGGCCTTGAATTCAAATAAGAGGCCTATTAATCAAATTTGAGGTCTTGAAATCACGCTTTAGGTCCTTAAGGACAAATTTGAGGCCTTGAAATCAAATAAGAGGCCTATAAATCAAATTCAAGATCTTTAAGAATAAATTTCTGGCATTTAACCTTAATTTGAATACTCACCTTATATCCTGATGACGTTAGTCCAGCATTTCTCTTGGCAAGCACACACTTCATCCTCAAGAAAAACGACCTTTCCATTTCCACGGTATGATATGGTTGGTGCATGTGATGATGATTATTGTACGTATGATGATTGTGTTGATGTGGCAAATGAGCATGATGCCCATTTGGCATTGGACTTCCTCCATTCACATTAATTGGAATCCCCGTTGCTTGAGCTGGTATTTGTACATTTGGTGTTTGTCCGTTGTTTGGCACAAATGGCACATTATTTGCACCAAATGCACTTGGTTGCAACGCTAAGATGGATGCCATTTCATCTTGATCAAAATTATGAATGTACTCATAAATGGAATTACCAGTCAATTCAACCTAATAAAACATATGTAATTTAATCAATTTAATAAGATTCACTACCAAAAATGATGCAACACTTACTTGACTTAATCCAAGATGAACAGATGCCGTTTCAGATATATACATAATTTTTCCATCGGGTGCCACTACAAATATAAATCCATCTAATGCATGCAATAAATGTGATGCTAATTCCTTAATCGCCATTTCACGTGGATTTGTTGGTATGTGTTGTGCACCCCATGCTTCGCCTAATCCTAAAGTAATATAATTGACATGCGGATTAGAATAATAATAAACACCATTCAAACTATTATGATTATTAATTTGCAGTGATTATTGTTTGTTATTTCAATCAATGCGAAACATAAAACTTATGTTATTTTTATTTTATTTCATTTTATTTCTTTTTCGCATAATAATACTAATAATAAAATCAATGCTCTATGAAAATAATAAGTGTGAATTGAGTACAAAATGTTTCCTGTTTAAATGTGTATGAGGAAGGATCTTTTTGTTTTTATAGGTCGTACGGCACAATGAAAGAAAAATATTTATCAATTTAAGAGGGCGCATGTTCAATGTTGGTATGTAGTTTTAATACACTAAAAGTGTTTGATTAGGAATTTTATAAATTTATTGCAAATATAATAAAAAAAAAATATAAATAGATGTGATGTCAATTCTGAGAGAATTGTAAAGAGATTTGCAAGAACTATAATTGAATTTTTTTTAATTGAGAGACCAAACTGAATAAATTTTTGAACCAAAACTCGAAAAAGATTCAGATAAAGATCAAGTTTTAATAAAATAAATGAAGATCCAAGTTCAATCTCTTATAGTTTACAATTCTTGGCTATCTAGATCCTTTGAAATTTAACGCTTCCCGATCTACTGAAGGCTCCCATTCAAGTCTTAACTATTTTTTACGAAAATAATCCTAAAACTATGCAATCTGTTTCACATTTAAAATTTCTTGAGAAGATTTGGGGTCTAGGATGACATTGGAAATGCTCTGGAGATAAATTCTAACTTCCTCACAAAAATTACTTATAGCTTGAAGCTCTAAATCTCCTTTTTCATTCAAACTGTGGTTAAAAGAAAACCCCTGAAATTATGCAATATATTTAACAAGGAGGAGCTTATCACCTAAGTCCAATATTATATAAGTATTGCATGGGAGCTATCTCAAAACCGAACCTTCTTTGGAATTAAAATTTGCATAGAGAATGGTTTAAGGTACAAATTAGCTTCCTATTAACAGTAATTAATCGATTTCCTATTCATAAAATAAATTTATGATCCTTTAAGTACCTCAATTCAAGGGCATAGATGAGAAATTTTCAATTTTTTGAGAGAACAATACATTTTTTTAAAACAATAATTAAAGTATGACAAGAAACATAATCCTTATTGAATGTCATAAGCGCATTTTCATCATAAAACATCTCTGGCATGTAAATCATAGAGACTTCCTTTATTGAATATGTATTTTCATGTACGTTTTTTTTCCGAAAGGATTTGAGGCGTTAGGTAAGTTTTAGGTTAAAGTGACCTGAAGCAAAGTTTTAGAGAATATTTCAAGGTACAACTTTGCTGAACTGACCAAGTCGATATTTCATATATTTAGAGGCCAAAAATGGCCATTTACTCAATTTTGAGTTTATTTTACGGTTTTGGGAAAATTTTTGTAATCTTCTTCCCAAAATTCTCAAAATCCTTAAAGGCTATTTTTTTTTCTAGTAAAAAATTTCAAATAACAGACTTTCCACACTCCATCCTAAAAAGCGCATTTTTCAATAAAATTAATCTTTTTTTTTTGTCTAAAATCAAGGAAATATCTATTCAAATTGAATTAAAGTGTGTTTTCATTTTTGTCAGCACAATTTCCCTCGTTTTGTACTTGACTATTGTTTTTCTCTGGTACCTATTGTTATTTTAGCACACACACACTCGCACATATAATCAAAGTAACATAATTTAAATTGTTAAAACAATCCCATTGAGAGAGTGTGTGTATGCATGTGAATTCATATCCCATACTGTGCCAACATCATACGTAACACCAAACAGGGGCGTAATAAAACCCAAAATCAACATTTTTCTTTGTATTATTTATTTTAGGATTCATGTCATTTTTTTTCATTTCAACACAAGATTTAATAATTTGGATCCTGTGAATTGTATTTAGCTGGAAGATATGTGAAAACTAAGCCACTACACTGCTGATGATTTCATGGGAAGATGTACGATAATAATAATAATAATAATGAGGGGGAGTCGCGACATAACAATAACAATATGTTTTTATTGAGTGTGTGTGTGTGTGTGGCATTCATTTGATATACGTCGAAACAAGAGAACAATGATCTCTTTCATTTCAATTCATTTCATAATAATTTGTTATTGAGTCTATAGAGTCTAGTCAAAGCTCGATATGACTGACATGTATGAGATACTTCAGAATATTACACTCAAAAAAATTTTTTTTACGATCTTTCTTTTTATTATTTTAAGTAAAAATTGTAATTAAAATCGAGTGAAACCAATTAAAATTACAAAGAGAAGTGGCAAAAAAAAAGAAAAGTCAATTATAATTAATGAACCATTCTAAATGGGAACTGATTGATTTTTAAAAGTTATTTCAATGAGATTTTATATGGAAGTTAAATTTTATAGCGATTTTTATAGCATTTTATTTGCTTCTTGAATCGCTACTGAATTGAATGAAATAAAATTATAATGAAAGAGATATATTTTTGCGCATCATCATCATGCGGCCATTTTCATTCAAAACATGCCTATGTTGATGTTTTTTTGGATCAAATTCTGTATTATTTTGTTATGATTATGATTATTATGATCATTTTTTTTTTTGTATGGAAGGAGAAAGTTTTGTGAGTGAAAATTGAGCATTCTCTGTTTGGTTTCTGCTTTATTTGAAGATAATTTTCATAATCTGTATTTGAATTGGATCAGGAAATTTTTATGGATTGGAATTATGGTAAGTAAATAAATGTTATTTTAATAGGGTAACACTATTAGAAATTCGTAAGAAAAATAAGGTTTGATTAATTTGATCATTTCGGTTGACATGGGTAAGCGCTGTTGCTATCAAATTTGTCAGGGTTCGTTGGTTCCTATTTGGATTTGCCTGACGGCTCACTGAACCGTGGCGATGACGCGAAAATCGAAGCGAATAATTTTGCGGGAATCTTCTTGGTCTTAATGGAGCACGATTTTGACAAACCTCAATCTCTTCACTTCTTTGTGCACGGTTCACGCGAGCCAAATGTCCATCATATCTCGGCCCACTATTTGTGCGGACCACACATCTCGATTGAACATCACCACGATTTACCACATTTGCAACAACTGCATTTCGTTGCTGTCCACTTGTCCGTACTTGTACTTCAATCGTGACAGTTGGTTGTTCACTTCTGGAATTCCCATGATCCAATGAAGTTGAGGGTCCTTCAGAAGTATTTGTGGTTGCTTTTGAAATAGTTGATCTATTCGTCAAGATTGAAGAAAGAATGATGTTGTTATACATTGAGTGAGCCGATATGTTACCACGACGCAAAATTGTTCTGTGTTCGTTGATTCCAGTTGTTGCACCCTGAAACGATGATGATGCATGTTCACGTTCGAAGTTTTCTTCAATATTTTGCTCCGATACATTTACTTCCTCCTCTTCCTGGTGTTCAAGTTGCTCACTCTGTTTTTCCTCATCATCCGTGATCATTGGGGGTGGGTCAACCTTTGGGCTGGCATTTATGCCCAATCTTGCATATAGCTTAGCGAGCATATAGTCATTCATACTGAATATCTCGTTCATGTAAAAGCATTGGTTGGTTAGAGCTTGAAAAATCGCGTTCAAAAACGATTGATGGTCTAATGACCCTACCATTAAAGTTACAAATCATTGGTTGACAAAAAAAATTTGCTTTAAATTCCATTCTGTCCATAAAAATAATAAAAAAACAACTCATAATATAATTAAAGCACACTTTTGAGCACATCTTAAATTGACAGGAAGATAAAGATAGTGCCAAGTTTTTTGAATAAATTTACATACAAAAAAAAACGAGAGATGCCTTTCCTTATTCATTTTTGTTATTATTTTATAATAAATTCGCATAAAATATGCAAAGTACACAATTAATTATTCTTCTCATAATAAAAAAATAAAAATATGATAAAAATAACAGCACTCACCTTCTGGAAAAACTTGACGCATTTTCAAGTATGATGTCGTTAGTCTTATGATTGATGCTTTGTCTAATTGTGTTGTTACTGTATGTGGCAACGGAAGTAATTTTGCTAATTCACCGAATTCTGAATTTTCTTTCTCCCTTCGGGATCTTGCAGCATTTTTACTCTTTTCTTTCATTGCACAGCGTGATTGTGTTGTAACGCCTTTAAAATAAAGTAATTTTTGTTATTTTATATTAATTTTTTGAAATTTAACCGTTAGTTTAAAATTTTTAAATCAAATTTTTCAAAAAAATACCTTTTTTATTACTACTATTCTTAGAATTATTAGTACAATTTTTAAAGTCTAAACAAGAATCAGATTCATCAAAATCTTTACAATCAATAAGTGAATTTATGTCCGTTAAAAAAATTTCCTCATCAAATGATGAGAGCAGCTCATTTTTAGCTGATTCTAATTTTTCACAAATATTCATTCCACGTGATAACATTTCAATTGAATCTGATTTTAATTTTTTGAGATCTGATTTAAAATTAACATAAGATTTTTCTGATAATTTATTCTGATTGTGATCAGATAACACTTTTCTTCGAGAGAATTTCATTTCACAAAAATTTAAAAAATAATAATTTTTATTTCAAGTCAAATTTTTTTTTATGAAACACTTGTTTCCACCTTGAAATGCAACTAAGAACTGACACTAAAAAAGTATCAATTTCATCACAAGTAATTTTTTTCTTATATTCCTTAGACAATTCATCAAATAAATAAGAAATCTCATTTGGATTGGTCAGGATAGGTGAACAAAGGCCATTGTTAAAAAAATATATAAGGAAATACATTACGCATGTTCACATGAAACAGGTACACACACATACAGCACATACATACATGAATTTCGTACACTTGTTATCCTGTTTAAATTTGTTGTAAGTATAAAAAAAGAAACAAACATGTCCTTAAAAAGGGAAAAATATGCAAAATCAAGTGAGAAACTTTACTTTTTTCCCACACTCTGTTGCATAGTAAAAAATATCGGAACTAAAACACCTTATGGGGGTCGTTAAAAAAAGTATTTGTTGTGTGTGAGAGAAAAAAAAAAAATAAAATCCAAATAATTTGGTTAACAATGAATTTGAAGAAGAAAAAAAATGTGCATTACAGATTTTTGTACTTTAATTTTTGTGTTACTTGTTATCTTCATAAACTTATTATCATTAGTATTTGTTATTTTTTTGAACATAAAAACAAACGTGAGCAAGTTAATCTTTTGGAGAGTAAATACCTTTAATATTAAAAGGCAAAAAAATAGAAAATCCTGTTAAATTTTATTATTACTTCGTCTATGAAGACTGCAGTTGATGAATTTATTTGGTAATTTTTTAATACCATTAAATGGGGTCACAATGCATTTTTTTCAACGCGTCTTTGTTTTTTTCGGTTAATTTTGAACAACTCGGACATTTTGAACAAGTCAGCTATTTTGAAGAAATCAGCCATTTTGAAAAAAATTGGTCATTTCGGGCAAGTGAGCCATTTTGAAGAGCTCGGACATCTTAAACGAGTCAGCTATTTTGAAGAAGTCAGCCATTTTGAAAAAAAATTGGTCAATTTGGACAAGTCAGCCATTTTGAACAACTCGGACATTTTAAACGAGTCAGCTATTTTGAAGAAGTTAGCCTTTTTGAAACATTCGGCCATTTTGACCCAGTTCCTCATTGTGATAAAATCCAAACAAAAGTCACCCCATTTAACGGTCTCTATTTAAAACGAAGAAAGCAAAACCCATAAAATGCAACACAGATGTGTTTACTGGACATAATTAGCATAATTTTTGTTTTGTCTAACAAAAAAATACAAATTTTACAATTGGAATCTCCAAAACAGACAGAATCGTGAGAATATTTTTCTTGAAGTGATAGTTAAGAAAAAGAAATACATTAAACAAAAAGAAGATGAATCACAAGTGTTTTTAATAAGCAAAGGACCACAGGTAAGTTTTATTGTTTTTTTTTTAAATACATTACAAAACAATTGACTTTCAATTTAATCTCTTCTCAATTTCTTCGATTTATCCAAGCAATCAAAGTAATTAAAAATATATTTTTCTTCTTCACTTAAAAAGGAAAAGAAAAAGGCTTAAAAAAACAATTAAATTTAATGTGTATAGTGGTAGCAGTTTATTTTTATTATTATTTTAAATATGTTTATTTGTGCTCCCACAACATCATTTTTCAGAGTATTTTATTATTACAAGCTCACTCCATTGAAAGAATGCTCGAATTTTAAAACAAAATAAATCACGTTGCATAAATATTTGAAATGCTATATTTTTATTTGAAGATGCTGCACCAGTACCGTCCAAATTAGACATAGTTAAAAATAAATTAAGATCATCACCAATGGTATTAACACCTATTTAAATACTACATTTTAATGCTTTTTTTCTTGTAAGTTGAGAGTGATAAAGTGGTAGTAAAAAACAGTAGTGTTTAGTGAGATTTGATGCGATTCAAATACAAATTAAGAAGATGAAGGAATCTGTTTCATGTTTTTGTAATAATATTATAAAAAATGTAAATAAATAAATAAACATGCCCTTTAAAAATATTTAAAGTCTAAATTCACAATTTTGATGAATATAGAGACGGGTGTAAAAACAAACCAAAAAAAAAATAAAATTATAACTAATTGTTTTGGAACGTGACTTTTTTAAGATTTAACTCGTCTAGCTGGAATTTTTTGATACAACAAAAAAATATATAGTATAATATTTTATTGTTATTATTATGATCATAATTTGTGTGTATAGTTGTAGAAGCATATTAAATTGAATAAAGGGATGAAAATTCCATTTTTTTTTTTTTCTAAATATCTAGGACTCCAGGCAACAAATCGGAAAAAGGAATATGTGTTAAAACCCTCAAGGTATCGTTAAAAAGTTTTTATATTTTATTTGTGATGATTATCAACTCATAATAAAATGAAATGTTATGTGTTTTTAAGAGTATTTCATGGACTGTGTGGATAATCTCAACGAGGCAAGCTTCTTTGTATCAAGGTTTGAACTAAAAGAAGAAAATGAAAAAAAGGTACTATGTTTTTAGAAAGTGAAAGAGAATAATCTACTAGTATATCCGATGCTCTTAAAATACGGAGATAGAGTCAAAACGCTCCATTAAAGGTAATTCGATTTTTAAACTGTCTGAACTACATTGCAAATTTTGATGAACAAGTTAAGTAACCGTTTCACAATTCAAAAGCTATCAATGCCGTGAGGATGGAACAATGAGACCAAAAATTGATACTCAAACTAAAATTGTAGCGGAATTATCAGGTGATGCTACTGAATTGGCATCAGAATTGAGATAATTATTGTACTTGGAGATAAGATTACATGAAAAATAAAAAATCAACCGCGCTAAGTATTTTCGTATAGTTTATCCAAAGCTGAACAACTTTTCCTTGGTGATTTACACAAGTTTAGTGGAAAAAAAGTGTGCTAGTCTAGTTTGAAATTTCGGAATTTAAATACGTTCAATGATTGTTGTTGAATGAACCTATTTTTGTTTTTCGTCATGTTTGACGTTTCTTTGTTATATTCATATATCAAAAATAGTGTTTTAAATGTTATTTTATAAGATGACGAATGGATAGCGGAAAATGAAGAATAAAAAAATCAAAACAAGACTTATTATAGGACTGTTTGTCGAAACTAATTCACAACCATGTTGTTGACTCTCAAAAAGTGATTTATGAGATGCATGATAGACACTGACATAAATTAACATTCCAAATAAAGAACAAGTAAAAAGTATTTCTAAAAAACTTGGGTGGGATGAAAAATGTTTAACAAGAGCCCTTTGATCAGATTCATTTTGAAGTAGTGGCCACATCGAATAATGGCAACTTTTAGGGACATTCATAAAAATTTGAGTGCTTGGAAATATTTATTTTCGATAGTTCAAACTAGAACACAGATGACAGAAATGGTGCTGCACTCTTTCTCTAAGAAAAAAGAGTAAGAAAACACTATTGGAGTGAAGACACCGCCTAAATAACAAGTAAATACAGTTTGACCGGTCTGAGTGTGCAGCCTTTTAAAGGTTTAGAAGTCACTGCCATTGCGTATAGAACTAAAATGACTGACAATACTGTAACTCAGTTTATTGCAGCTATGGCTGTTGGCATGGGTCTCAATGAGTGTAAAACTGTATAAAGCTGGTCAACGATTCGTGAACAGAGTGCGTTTTTAATGTTTAGTCATTTAAACAAATTAAAACTTTTCTGTTATCTTCAATATTTGAGTTAAATTTAATTTGATTTGCAATATGTGACCCAACTTATTTACCACTAGACTACATCATATCATTTGTAATTTTGTTTAGTTATTCCCATTAATAAATGATGATAAAACGACGTCCATATTAAACATTAAATACGGATTAAAGTATGGTAACTGTAGATAAGTTGAACAAAAAGGTTTTTTTTATATTATTTTCTTTATTGTACTTAATTTTAGAAGGTAAAACGAATGAATTCAAAACAAAATCATCATAATTTATTATGATTGTATAAAATGGTCCCTTTTCGGCCATTTTATTTTTTTTTCTTTGTAATTTATCAAACACTGAAATTTATATAAAACATTATTAAATTAAATTTTTTTTTATAACATACTTTTCGATATCATTTTGACTCAATTCACTAGTTTCACTTTTTGCCTTTAAATTATTTTTTTTTTTGTTCACACTTTTCATTTAAAAATTTTAAAATATTTATAATCCATATGTGATTATCTTTTAATTCATTTTCTGATTAATTTTCCGAGAAATAATTTTCTATGTAAATTAATAAATAAATCACTCCGTATCGTTGCACGTAAATTAATGAATTAAAATTAAGTTATTTACAACTTTCGGACTAAAGTGAGCGTGAATAAAAAAATTATATTAAATGTTATTATTTTACATTTACAATCTTCAAACAAAAAGTATTTTTTTTATAATATAATTTTTATTTATTTATTTCATAGTTAAATTTAAATACAAAATGGACCATTTACTATTTTTTTTTGCTACAATTAGTGTTTCAAGTTATATGAATGATATTAAAATTAAAATGTAAGTGTATTTAATCGTATGTTGTTATTTTTTTTGTAGCAATTGTTATTGTTTTAAATAATAATAATCCGTGACATTGCAGTGATTTTAAGTGTGGTGTTTATTAAACAAAGTTACTTTGTTGCTGATTGTGATATAAAAATTATGATAAGATTTCTCTTTGAATTTTTATGAAATGTAAAATTTTTATATATGAAGCTATGATTTTAAATTGGGATCTAGAGATCCTTTTAATATTCATTTTGGTCTCATAATTTATACGTAATTTCAATCATATTTTAATTTACATTGTTTTTATTTTAAATGCAACGACACCAAAACAATTATCATACAACCTTTAAAAGAAACCTTAGTGTAATTTCTCAAGTTTCATTATCACGGTCAAATTCGAAACATTTCCTTCAAAAGTCACGTGTAGTCAATTCTTGTTATATCACTTATATTTTTGTGAAATTAATTAATGAGTGATTAATTTGTTCAAAGTCTGATTGAATCATCGGATTTAAATTTAGAATATTATTCAACTGACCTCAGTCACTCATAAAATTAATGACCAATAAAATTGATTTAAATTTCATCGATATATTTTAAAAACATTTAAATGGATCAAATTCATGATTCGATGTTCTATTTCTGTATACAAATAAGGCATAGAAAAAATTAATATTGTTTACAATTTAAGAGGAATATGATTTGGTTTCCAATTACAACCCTTTCAAATCTAAATCGAGCTAGTCGATGACATCGGCTTAAATCGAGAGTAAATCGATGTTCAAATTGTGATTGTTTTTTCTGAATATCATTGAAAAGCTTGGTTTTTTTATAAAAATTCTGAAAATGGAATCAGGTACTTTAATATTCGACAATTTTTTTAATTTTTATTTTTAACTCTTAACGTTCGTGCAGCTCTAAACATTATAATCCAAAAACCCATATCTACGGACTTTTAGACTATCTCGCTAGAAAAAGTTTTAGCAAATTTACAATCATTAATACTAGAGGCCCTCTTGAAATTTGATAATAAATTTTAAAAAGCCGCAAGTTTTTTCATTTATTACAGGTTCGTGCAACAATTGTTATCAACATGGATAGTGGTAAGTCATTGTTTAATTATAAATTTTTATTTTAACTATTTTGAGTGTGTCGTATACGTCTATGTACTGTTTTAGCATACAGCCATGATAATCAAAATCACACAATTTCTTCAACCTTCGGAAGGCTTTGAGCTTTTTAAAACTGTATTGGAGTTACAAAAGGCAATGGAAGATCCATTGCAATTATTAAATCTCGTAAGTTTTTTAATTTTTTAAAGTACTATTTTTTTTAATATTTTTAGGAAAAAAGCTTACAAAAATCTACAGATCTCGAATTATCAAAGCTGATGGCAGATGAAGTTAATGTAAATATAAATTTTAATAGTGAAAACAACAAAGCCAACTTAAAGCAAATGAAGATTTACGAGATATATAAAAGTGAGTAATTTTAATTTTCTAGAATCTTATTTATTATTTTGTTTTTAACGCAATTATCTACGAAAAATGCGGGAATCCAACTAAATATGAGTTAATAATTTTTTTCATACAATTTTACTTTTTCAGAAAAATTCTGAAGATTTAATCGAAAATAGATTCCTCAATTCAAGTTAAAAATCAGTGAATCAGGGAGGGCGAAGATATCGACCTGAAATTTAACGCTATAAAAACTACGAATGTTAAAAGCCTCTTTTCGTTTAACGAAACTTTTAAAAGTATTGAACAAGTATTTCAGGAAACAGAATACTCTACAAAATTTCTTATACGTTGAGATGGCCGAAGAGCAATATTTGAATTTTCGTTTTATAATTATAAGCGATTGCCGAAAATGCAGAAAAAGACAAGAGAGTTGACCACGACATTTGTCATATTGGCCAATGAGCACCTGCAGCTTATCTTTACAAACCAAAGAAGGTCAGCTCAAAAAACATACCTTTTGAGTTTTTTAACCAATTGAGAGCCGAATTCAACAATTTTAAGAGTCTTGATTCAAAAATGTTCTTCCTCATGCTCTCTGAAGTGGGATTTTTTTTGTAAATGAATCATTTTCAATTTTTTTTAAATTTTTATCATCCATCAAGGGTTAAATTCAATTTTTCTCTTATTTCATATCAAATTTGATACATCATAATCATGTTTATTATGTCTAAGGAATTTTTTCATAAACGCATTTACTCATAAAGCACACATTCCAAAAAATTTAACAAATAAACATACATTGTAATTAATACATTGTCAAAATAAAATAAAGACGTCCCGCATAAAGAAAAATATAATTATTATGCATCAGCACGAATATTGAACAACAAAAATTACCGTTACCATGAAAAATCTTTATACGTCTTTTTTTTCATTTAAATATTTAAAATCAATGCAATATAAAAACGTAAAATAATGAATGAAAAATGTTTGTGTGTGAGAATCTAAGATCAACTCATAAAATTGTAAAAAAAGGAGCAATTCGGATATAAGTAACAAAATTGTTTAATATCACGTTCCGTCTTTTTTTACATTAAATTTTATATGAAGGTGTCTCGATTTTGTACCTTTGTTAAGAATCACGTCCAATTACAAGGAAAAAAAATTGTTGTGAAAAAAACTTTACTATGTAAAGCTATTTTTTATGTAAATGTGTGAAGAGGAACGTTTTTTTAACAATTAAATTTTATTTTTGATTCTTGATCCCTTTAATTTTTGATCAGGAAATTTCCACTTCTTACTTCGATAACTTGGAACTGAAAAATTTAATCCTGATTGATCTTTTCACACTTGATTTCATTTTCTTGTCATTAAATTTTTCCAATATTTGACCATCAATGTTTTTCATGTCAATTCATCACCGGATTTCGTCAATCATCAAATTTATTTCCCTTTATTTTCTTTGAAAATAAATCTCAAAGTAAAAAAAAATGAGAAGAAGCCGCTAAATAAACACAAATCAAACATCATTTCAAGTAAAAATAAAAAAAAAATCACACCACCGTTCTCATTTTAACAAGACATCCAACTGTGCGAACATTTTCACGGCAGTTGACTCTCACATGACTTTTTTGTAGCACGTGTGCTTGTTAACCATACAAATATACAGATGCGTGTGTTTAATAGTGCGTGTGAATACTCTTAAATTGTATAAATAATTACAAAAATAAAATAAAAAAGGTGTCATTTAATATTATAATAATAATTTTAACTACTATTGATATAATTATTTGTAAGGCGGTTCTCATATTTTATTGGTACAAGAGAACTTGAAACTTTATCTAAGTTTATCGAAATTTATACGCATCAATAATTTCTCTTACATCACACTAAGAATTTAAAACATATAAAAATTTATGGATTTTTCAGATTCTTATGCTAAAAAGGATAGAATTTGTGTATTTAAAGGAAGACAAATTGCTTGAACATGTGTTCTCGCATTAATTTAATATACTAAAATAAAAGGCGACCGGTTAGAAATTTGAGATATTTCATAAACAAAATATTTATTTTTTTTTCAAGGAGATGTTAAGATGAAAAAAATTGTTGATTCTGTTTAAAACTATTATTATTATTATGGAATATCCTTCCACCCTCATCTACATAAAATATTATCATTATTAATATGGAATTAGTACACAGAGATTTTATATGAGTTATGAGTGATTTAGAGGAAGTAAATAATGGTGAGGAAGATTTAAGGTAAAAAATTGTTTGAATAAAAATTGTCATACGGGTTTATATATGAAAAAATTATTATTAATATTTTGCCTAATTTTATTTTCTAGAAGATTTTTTCATTTGTCGTTTACTGAAGAAATTTTCATTGATGAAATTGACTATACCGGAGTTTCAAGAGAAAATCTTTGAGTTATCTGTCTTTTATTTGGGAATTAGAACTGGCTAAAAGAATTTGTCAGGTCTTTATAAGATAAATATGATTTGATTTAGCAATATTAAGAGCTTCAAAGAGCAGCTGAAACGTTGATTTAAAGTTCATTGAGTAGCTCTATAAAAAATTTAATTAATTTTTAAACTATTGAGAATTATAATTACAGTTTTTTACCAGATTTGGAGAAAGTAAACACCTTTCAAATCATTTAGGACTCAAAAATGTAATACTAATTGATTTTTAGACACATAAAATTAGCAACGGCTAGTATCAGCTTATCAATAGAAAATCAATGCTCAATCTAAACAACAAATTACACTATTCTACAAATTGGCAAAAATCGAGCCGCAGAGCGGCCACAATGATTTTCAAAAACTGTGGACAAAATGTGATCAAATGCGCTCTGATAGAGATCTACTGCACGTCAGGGACGGTAGTTATCAAGCTTTGGATTTCTATTAAATTGAAGCTATTTTAGTGCACTTGGAGATTTTTTTTAGTAGGAATTTGTCTGAACCTGGTATGAAAAAACATTTATCCATTTTTAAAAAAATGTTTGTTTGTTTTTCTTAGGTTAGAAGATTTTGTTCCTAGAACTTTTTCACTTTCGAGCTAAAAAGTGAAAAATAAGGCATTACTGAATAGTTAGAAAATGAAATTGAAAGGCCTTATTTTTCACTTTTTAGTGCGAAAATGAAAAAAGTTCCAATTAAAAAATCTTCTTATAATTGTTTGTTATTAACTATAAAATCATAAAAACCTAAAAATATAAGAAAAAAAAATTTATAACAATCTCCAAGTGCACTAAAATAGCTTCAATTTCTTCGAAATCCGAATCTCGATAACTACCGTCTCTAGCGTGCTGCAGATCTCTATCAGGGCTTGTTCGATCACATTTTGTCCACAGTTTTTGAAAATCATAGTGGCCGCTCTGCGGCTCGATTTTTGCCAATTTGTAGAATAGTGTTATTAATCTACACTTCAGAGTGTCAATCAAGAACCTTTGCGTCTCCTTCAATCAGTCAACTTAACGCCAAAACTGACATTAAAAAAACTTCAAATATCACAGAACAAATTTAGCTTGATACTGACTCCTCTAATTCTAACAAAGTCTGGATATAGGGAAAAAATTCGAATATTGAGCCTACTTTTGCAGTTTTGGTCAGAATACGAAGTGTTTCCAACTTATTTGAGTTTTAAAATGAGCTTCTTTGAACTTGTTACTCAAAAAATTTGATTTTTTACACTTTTTCCACTACCCTCGGTGCATAAAAATCTTTTTATCAGCCTTCTCGAGCCAGAAAATATTTTTTTTTCTTTTAAATTTTGCTCATTAACCATCATTTTTTTGCTTCATTCAAATCAGGCCAAAATCGAAATAACTAAATTATCCTTGAGATTCACCATTTTTATTTCAAAAACTTTTAATAGTAAAAAAGCTGATTATAAATTTTCATTAAATTTACCTTGATTTAATTTGATTAAATTATTATCGAATAATCCTCTTAATTTTATAACAATTTTTATTTAAAGATCCTTTAACTTGAATTTATCTAAACTTAATATTCAACTCCTTGAATTGTGTCACTCTTTTAATCTAATACTTTGAATATTTTCACTTATTTTTCCATAATTTATCGCATTATTTATGAAAAATTGTATTGTAATTCAATAATATTTCCTCTTTAACTTTAAAAATCAAAATCTCATAGAAATTCATATCGATTTTATTTATATCATATTTTAACATAAATCCAAAATCAATAAATATTTTTTTCTTGGTTCCGTGCCCTTCAAGGAAGCACGTCCCAATCCGAGAATGGCTTATCTCTGTTTTTCTTATTATTATTTTTTTATGTATTATATTTCACTTCTCATGTTTTTATTTTATAACAAAATAAACAGAAAATGTATTTTTTCCCTACAAATATCAAAATGTTTACTTTGTTAATATGTTTATAATATTTGTTATATTAAATTAAAATTGAGTCGCGTCCGCGAAAATACCAGATTGCGTCACGTGTAAATAAGTTCTGAACTTAAATTGGTATCGTTACACTTTGATTCCCTGTCTAAATATTTTTTTTTTCATTTTAATATGAATTATGTATACAGAAGAAGAAGAGCAGACGAGATTTTTGGTCCAATGACGAATCTTTCTCTATGTACATTATACACACAGCACATACTCGTACGACAACGTTATTATTATATTCATCTCACGTTTTCTACATAAAGACTCATTGTTTCATAAAATTTCTTGCTATTGTTTGAATGTGTATTTCATTCATATTTAATACAACTCTTTATTGCACTTTTTTTTGTTACTTCTATTTTCTCAATTTATTAACATCTCATATTATCCACATACATGGTATATTTACATAGTTGTTTATATACAGTAGGACAATATGTGTATCAGTAGTTCACATCACATTAAAATGTGTCGTTGTTCTTTTGATTGGAAATCAAATATTGAATTAGCCATTCAATGGAGCACACACACACACAATAAATACTTTCAATTAGTAAATATTTAACATAATCATTTATATTGTTCCATTGTGTGTGGCTCTGTGTGTACACGTATATGTGCGTATATGAAAATATGGTAGCAGAGATCCGCCCACTTGAAATGTAATTGGACGCTATAAATGTTGAATGAACTGTGAGGAATTTTGAGAAAATGGAGGGTGAACAAGATTATATTGAAGAGAAATGTTGGAAGGATTTTATTTTTGGTTTTAACTTTAATCAGAGATGTTCAATCAAATGAAGTGGTAAACTTAAATTTTTTCTCTTACGAGAAATATATTGGATAAGTTTTTTTTCTCTCTCACTCTCTCTCTCATTTTCAGATTGCTTCTCTATGCCACAGACGAGAAGTCATTGAGATAAGTCTTGCTCTCTCTCACTAATGAAAATCAATACAGTAAATACAACATCCGCTATGCACTTAGCAGAATAGCCACTGACTGTTTTCACACGGGAGAAAAAGACGCGAGAAACGACCGTTAGTTGGGAAGGGCAGCAGCATTCAAAACAACTAGTACCACTAGAACCAAGCTAGATCCAAATCATGGGCAGAAAAGCACTCCGGAAATCTTGGCTCTCTTACCCAGTTGCTCGCTAAGACCTATAGCAATGCATGTAGACTTGTATGGCGGCAACTTAGCTATCAAAGATATGACTGAAAGAATGAGATCAATTGCAGAGAGACAACTATCTGTACTTTTGGAAGACCAAGGTAAGAGGAATTGCTAGACTAAAGTATGTGCTTACTTATTGTTTACACGACTGTGTATTGCGCAGACCATGTCACCGTACGCATCTGGTGTGGATTTTCCGTTAGTTGATGCATTGATTCAGAGCGCATTGAAATCTTAACTTCAAGATGCCGTATACTGCCGAATTTTCTATCGTGGACCATGTCTAATATTGGATGGTTTGTTAACATCAACAGCACACTTAATGAAATCTCTCTCTTTGTCTCTCTGTCTCATTTTCAGATTTCTTCTCTACGCCACAGAACAGGAATCAATTAGATCATGTTTTTTCTCTCACTCTCTCTCTTTCATTGAGACCCTCAAATTGATATCCTTGCAAAATTAAACACACATTTGAAATTTAACGAAATATTCTTTATTTTGATCAACATAATGTGAATTTAATTAACAGGGTAGTACAAAAGTTGATTAAATATAATTTTTTTTTTGTATATATATTTTAATATGTATTTAGTTTAGTGATATTCATTAAATTTTTTATTTTTACTAAAAAAGGGTAGGATAAATTCTCACATTTACTCAAAATTCAGATAAATTTATTCATTTACTATTCTAAAATTTTTGAATTCTCTCAAAATTACTATACTGTGATAAAAAAAAATTACACAAGAAAATGCTTAAATTATTTAAAATAATAAAAAAAGGGTTTTAAGACAAAAACAGGGAATACTATTCGTTTTTCATATAAATTTCATAAATTTAATATTTCGATATAGCGTAAGAAGTCTTTTATAGAGTGCATGAAATTAAATTGGAAATATTTTAAATTAAATTATAAGAATGTTCATTTTGCTTTATAAATGCGTTTTTTTTATAATAATTTTTGATTTCAATGGAAATTAGTCAACTTTTTAAGTAAATGCCAATTTTTGTTGTTGTTGTTGTAATATAAATGAATGATGGATAGATAAAAAATACTGTTGCACGATGCCGGCTCGTCTTCCTTTTTATTGCTCATCCTTATCCTTGGCACCATGTTTCAAGATTCGTGTGAATTCAATGTAGTCAAATAGCGAGTTTTTGATTGGAGCTTCACGGAACATTTCGTCCACCTGATTAAATTGAATTAAAATTATAATATTTGATTTTAAATGAAATGAAAAAATTCAAACTTACATCCTCATCAGTGAAACGATCACCCATAGTTGTCAAAAGCTCACGCAATCTATCTTCCGTGATGAAACCCATATTTTCTTCATCAAAGCATCCAAATGCATTTTTAATGACATCTTCGGGATCGGTTCCCTGAAGTCTCTCACCGAACAACGTTAAGAACATGGTAAAATTAATTGGACCAGGCGCTTCATTCATCATTTGTTCCAAATACTCATCAGTTGGATTCTTTCCAAGGGACGCGAGCATATCATGTAAATCTTCCTTTTCAATGAAACCATCACGATTTTGGTCGATCATGTTGAAGGCTTCTTTGAACTCGGCAATTTGGGCCTGGTCAAACATGGCAAAGACATTGGAAGTTGCACGTTGAGCACGTTTCTTTGTAGTTGCACGACGACCAGCTGTTTTTCTTGAAGACATTTTTACTGTAAAATTAATAAAAAAAAATGCAATTAAATTTAAATCAAATTCACACCGATGTGGTATCCGCTGATTTCAGAGAAAAAATAAATCTGATAAACAGATGTATAAATTTTTTGAGACCAACACCTTATATGTACGTAAAAATTTATATTCAATTTCAATTAAAAATTGCTACACAGCGAAATATTTTACTTCAATTAACGTACGTACGACAAGTTTCAGTTCAATCTATGCAACGACCCGTATAAGATTTGTATAAACATTACCATAAATGGAAGTCAAATTAAATTGAAGTTATTTTTCAAGTACATTTCTGATTTAAATTGGGTTGGATCTTACAGATGTTGAAATTAAAACAAAATTTTATTTAAATTTTTCAAATTAACCGTTAAAATTTGAATTTTGAAGAAATTTTCAATGAAATTCAATTGCATGCAATGTATTGTGTTACAATTTCAATTGAAATGTATGATTCATTGTTTGGAAAACAACGGGGTGACGTCAAGCAGGATGCAAAATCTTCAATTTCTTGAATGTTTTTGAATTTTGAAGGAATTGAACACTGTTTAAATGATCCTTTTCGTCTTACCTTGTGTTTTGTGATAAATTTATGTATAAAAAAAATATTTAAGTAATTTAATTTAAGATTTTAATTTAGAGAAGTTTTAACAATGGCAGACTTTCACAGAATATGACTGTTGATGTTGATGATTTCATGAATGAACTGGAAGAATTTTGACATGAGTTCACTTTTTCAATTTATGTGCTGATTGGGGTCTGTTAACGTCAAATTTAAATGCACACTGGAATTTCATGCCAAAATAAAATCAGCTGTTTTTTATTATTTTGAATGAAAATTTTTAATTTGTGATATAATTTAAATTTAAAATAAAATGTTCAGTCCACATTTAATTTTAAGAGCTTCAAGACAAATAAATTATCACAATCGAGCTGCAATCCATTCATTTTTCCGCCAAAAAAAGTATTTAACTGAAAATGACGAGCCAAAAAAGAAAAACAATCATTGGAATTGGCTCTGGACTGTACCAATCGGTATTTCAACGTTTTTTGGAGCACTCCTCGGAAAAAAATACAAGGAAAATTTCCCGTCCATCGATTTGATGCCAAGTGTCGGAGCAGCAACTGCCACAAACATTTTATCAGGTCGCCGGGAAAAGTTCAATTTCATTGCAGATGTTGTGAGTGTTTCGGCACCGTCAGTGGTTTACATTGAAATCAAGGATACGAGACGTGTCGACTTTTTTACAGGACAACCAATGACAGCAAGGTAAAAATATTTGAATTAAATTTCCGTTAAATTTTCATTTTCAATGAAATCAAAATTTTCCAGTAACGGTTCTGGTTTCATCATCGACGAAAATGGACTTATATTAACAAATGCTCATGTTGTGATAAATAAACCGAATTCAATGGTGAATGTAAGATTACATGATGGTTGTACATTTCCTGGATTTGTGGAAGATGTTGATCCCACATCAGATCTCGCTACAGTGAGAATTCAATGTAAAAATCTCCCCGCAATGAAATTGGGAGAATCGTCAAGTTTACGTTCTGGTGAATGGGTGGTTGCAATGGGAAGTCCACTTAGTTTAAATAACACCGTGACAGCAGGTGTTGTGAGTAGTAGTTCAAGACCATCAAAGGAACTTGGAATTGTTGGCAAGGATATCAATTACATTCAAACTGATGCTGCCATTACATTTGGCAACAGTGGCGGACCACTTGTGAACCTTGACGGGGAAGCAATTGGAATTAATTCGATGAAAGTGACACCAGGAATTAGTTTTGCGATTCCAATTGATTATGCAAAGGAGTTTTTGAAGAAAGCAACGGAACGAAGAAAATCGGGTGCTGCTGATCGAGATCGAATACCAATAAGACGTTACATGGGCATTACAATGCTCTCATTGACTCCAGAAATTTTACAGGAATTGAAACACAGAAGTCATGATGTTCCAGAGACGATTCAAAGCGGAATTCTAGTATGGAAAGTAATAATTGGATCACCTGCACATGCGGGAGACTTGACACCAGGCGACATTATAACGGAAATTAATGGAAAACCCGTTAAAAGGAGTTCTGATGTTTATGATGTGCTTGATCAAAAAGGACAAGATTTGGTGATGACCGTTTACAGAGGAAAAAGAAAATTGAAATTGGTTGTAAAACCAGAGGATCCAGAGGAATAGAATGAAATGATAGCATTTTCAACTTAAATTTAAAATTCAAATACAACTTTGACTGATTTCATTTGGAATAAAAAAATTTAGAGCTTTATTTATTTGAAATTATGTAATTTTATTTTTTTTTTGAATTTGAACCTACCAGATGGCGCTGGAATTTCGATTTTCCATGTTTTGTTAGGATTTTTGACAGTTTTAAGCCTTTCATTGAAAAATTTCCAAGATCAAAGTCTTTGGTTATATCAGAAGCGTAAATGAAAAGGTCTAGTGAGCCTGAAAATCATCTTCTCAAAGTTTCAAAGGTCGTTGATGAAGTCGTTGGAAATTCAGTTTAAAATTTCACTCCAGTAAAAATTTGTGCTAACTGGGCATTAACAAAAAAAATATTTGAACGCGCTAAACCGGGATTTTTTTTCTTGCAACAATTCTTCAATTTACATTTAATTTCAATTAAAAATTACAAGAAAAACATTATAAAAGTATAAAATAATAAATTAATTATCCAAAATGAGTGAAGGTATGATCAAAAAATCAAAGAATTTAATAAAATTTTGATAAAAATACATTGCACGGCTTTTGTCTGTGTAAACAAAACCTAAAAAATTCAAATCATTAAATTAATCCTAATTTAATATAAATTTCAACTTATTTTGATCAATGAAATGATTTGTTTAAGAAAATTTTAATTAAAATACACGAAATTAATCAAAAATTTACTTAAAATAACCGTTATTTTAAATGTAAATCAAAAGTTAGGTTATGTCACTGTTGATCTCAATTCCATTCAAAATGCTTATTTTACTTTTAATTTCAATTCTTAGCATCTCCTGACGATATGTGGACACCATTCAAACATCTCCAGAGCGTTGTGGAATCCTACCTTTCATCGAATAGTTCGGATTCGAATTTGTCTGAATTGGAAGTTGTTCTAAGGAAGCACAAACAGAATTTCACCACATTATTAAAGAATCCGGTAAATTTAATTGTACATTTTTCCATTAAAAAAATTGTGTTAATGAAAATAAATGTTGACATTTAACAGCCAAAAAATTCAAAGAGTCGCGAAGAGATTCGACAAGGCATCACCGATGGAATCAATTTGCCTGGACTTGGTCACACGATCCTTTCAAAGGATTTAGTTGATGAAAGTATCATTATATCAGATATGTATGATGTCAATGAATTTATTGCACTAGAATTACTTTGCACTGCCCAACAACAAATGCCAAATCATCCGGGACTGCCAAGAGGTTTAGTGGCGATTTTATTGTATTACGATGGACGTAAAGCACTTGTGACAGCACTGAAGGAACTCATGCAAGCGAGAAGTGGAGTGTCATGGTGTACAGATGCATCACAGGAAGTGACACAATTCGTAACGAATTACACTGATGGATTGGTCGCTGATGGGCTGCTTGATAAAATTATTGAACTGCTCGAGAAATTTGATGTGTCAAAGGAGGTGAGTAAAAAAAATTGAAGTGATTGAAATGAAATTCTGAAATTTACTTTCATTTAAGGTCGAGTTGTTAAGTAACAATCGTGCACTTGGCCCCCCTAAACATCATCGACAAGTCCTCGATCTCTTCGAAGACATTCGTGTCTTGTTAGCGACATGTCTGTTCAATTACTCGGCACAATCAGGATTGCCACGGGAAACAGTCCTCAAGTTAATTAAACATTTATCCAAATACAAGCCATCAACTGCAATTGGAGGTGTCGGAGATGTAACCTTAGCATTGCAGATGGCTCTCATGTATGCCACTGATTTGAGTGTAATGCATCGTCACGAAGACGGCGAGGAAATCGCAAAATCACTGCCAATCGTAAAAGACTCGGAATTCATTGAAACCGTTTTGGAAACCCTCTCACAACAATGGGAATGTGAAGGCTTACGATCACTTGCAATGTTCTCATTTGGTCTAGCAATTGCTACACTTCGATTACCAACACAAAACATCTTCAACAATCCAGCCAGGATCAGTGACAACGATGAAATGCTCGTTGATGCGGCAATTCAAGGAAAAGTTTTTGATTTCATTCATTATACCCTGCTCGAAAATGAACAAATCTTCAAAGTTGAGTTCTATTATCGACGAATGCATTTAATTTTCACGGATTTCATTGAACTCATGCATTCAAAGGTCACTGAATTGCGAGCACGTGCCGATGAGACCGCGAGGACTGTTCAAGCATTCCAGGCACAAGGAGTTGAACCTCCAACTAACTTATGTCACAATTTCGAGACACTCCTTTTAGCTGTCGGAAAGTTATATGAGAATGATTATCTTGGATTGAATTTGAGCCTCGAATACTGGGGACCATCTGACGCCATTAACACAAGTTATCATCGTTCCAGTACTCGCTCAGTTTGTTTATTTAAATTTATTCGATTAGCTGGTGAACTTTTACCACCAATTTTGTTTGTGCCATACCTGAAAATGTTGGCAGGACTCTCATCGAATCCGGAATCTGCACGGAATGCATTTAATTTGCTGAAACAAGGCTCAGGCACTTCTGGCAATACAACAATTTCATGGGATCACTTTTTCAATTCATTCTCAAAATATTACGCGAATTTGCGTCAGGAGCAAAATCCTGGAACTGAGACAATTTATCGGAGTCGTGCATTGAATCGGAGTATAAGCCCCGAGGAAATTGCTGGCTTGCAAGCTGTATTGAAGGTAAAAAAAAAAATTTTTTGAATTTTCAGTTTTTATCAATTTAAATTTTATTTTAAAGGTATTACAAGCAGTGGCAACCCATGATGAAGTTGCCAGATCTGCATTGTGTGAACACCCAGGATGGGCTCCTCTCCATATACTGCTCGGACTTGTGGGAAGTAGCATCATAATACCATTGAAGACTGATTTGGTCCTCGCACTAGCAGCTTTAGCGAAATCAAAGGAAACTGCACTTCAATTGTGGGCCAATTTGGAGGCAAGTCAAATCATTGTCACAATTCCGACCACTGCTGCTTTTAGCAGTCGTGGAATTGAATCGGAAATCGAAGAAATTGAAAGCCGTAACGAATATTATCCGTTAACCCTTGCCGTCCTGGATTTGCTCTACAATTTATCAAACGCTGTTATACCGAGAAATTTGGGAGCAGGCACTCGTCGCCCTGGACTTGACCCATACTTGACATTCATCATAAATTCAGTGTTCCTGCGATTTTATAGTCGAAATTACAAGAATGTCGGAGAAAAGTGGGCAATTGCCGCAAAAACCCTTAAAATCCTTGACATGTATTTAAGGACATATGAAATCAATCCAGCTGATTTCCCGGTTCAAGGTCAAACTAAAGAGGAGAACCCTCTTCCAGGATTTCACATTTTATTGCAAATGCATACAAAATCAGACTTTTTACGGCTACTTTTACTAATAATTGATGAATCATGTACACTCTTTGAAAGTTACGCTCCATTTCCGGGCAAAAAACATCTCGAAGAAGCCTCGAAATATGCTTTGAATATCCTTGAACGTGCATTGCATCAACAAGAAGTCTTCTTTGAAGCACATTTCACGTCAAATTGTTCGATTTTACTGTCAGGCTTGAACAAATTACTGTTGGGAGTTAATCCGAGAAGCGGGAAACCTGATCATTTACTCAATGTAACGAAGTTTGTTACATTTAATTCGTGGCTTCCGACACATTCATTGCTTGGAATCCAAATCTTGACACATGTCATACGACAACCAAATGTTAACAGTTATCTGTTGGGATTATTTTTGCAAAATGAGAAGACAAAACTTGAAATTCGACATGGATTCGTTGAATGTCTCGAAAATGATGTTGTAACGGAAACCTTGAATCAAGGCGATGATGTAATTTGTTTAAAGGAAGCTGTGATTAACCTTCTTCAAGATTCCCTGCCGCAATCAGCTCCTAATTTGGCACAATACCTTTTAGGATTCGATGTGACAAAAGATATTCGCAACACTCGATTACAACAACCTGGAATTCTTGATTTCCCGAGTAATTGTACAAAATCATTGATTAACCTCCTTGACACTGTCCTTGAGAATCAAGATAAGAATTTAACTGAAGACATTCAACGATTGTATGAAAAAGCCTACATTTTACTTTACGCATTGTGTTTCGATCCAAGAACATCCGACATTATGTTAAGATTTCTCCGTTCATGCAACGATTTCCTTGGCAGACACATCTCAGGACTCCCATTCGCTAATACAAAAGACGCCCATGTCTTGTCACAGATGTCCCATCTCCTGAAATGTGTTTCAATTGAACTGAAACAGACAGCAGCCAGCAATCAAATAACAATTTTTGGAAATTTATGCAAAATTTTACTTGGAGTCGTCCAAAATCAATTGGCAGAACCGTCACCCCTTGAATTGTCACAAATTCATTCATCTTTGATGGGTTCGCATTCTATCATGGAAACACCGTCACGTAACAAGAGAACATCAGAAACGAAATTACTCCTCTGTCTTTTGCTAGACAGTGTTAGTGTTGAGTTAAGTCAAGTTGAGAAACCGAAATGGGACTTTTTTGATGGTTCCATGTTACAAGGACTAATCAAGTCATGTGAAGTTTCGACCAAAGCAGGGAAAAAGTTGATAAATGTCAAAAAGTTGCATGATATTTTGAGGGATGAGATTAATTCGGTGCAAAGCACCCTCGTTGTTGGACATTTAAATCAAATTTTAGTGGAAATGGAACAGGTTTTGGATTATGCGTTGGCGTTAAATGCCCAGAAAAATAATTCGGGGGCGACAGTTGAATTCCTTGAAGCATGGGGACAAGTCACTGAAACGCTTTTCAGTGTTGCACCACAATTCGTTGTATCGAATGATGTGAAACAAAGTTTGATCCTTGAAATTTTACAAGCACTACTCACTAAGGTAAGAAAAGTCTATTAAATTTTGAAAAAATCGCAAAAAGTTTTCCAAAATCCCAAGAAATTAAAAAATCATGCAAGATCACGGATTTTTCAAAACCGCGAAAAATAACTGAATTTTTTAAAACCCTGCAAATTTTCAAATATCGCAAAAATTTCCAAAATCGTGCAAGATCACGGAATTTTTCAAAACCGCGAAAAATAACTGAATATTTTAAAACCCTGCAAATTTTCAAAAATCGCAAATATTTCCAAAATCGTGCAAGATCACGGAATTTTTCAAAACCGCGAAAAATAACTGAATTTTTTAAAACCCTGCAAATTTTCAAAAATCTCAAAAATTTCCAAAATCGTGCAAGATCACGGAATTTTTCAAAACCGCGAAAAATAACTGAATTTTTTAAAACCCTGCAAATTTTCAAAAATCGCAAAAATTTCCAAAATCGTGCAAGATCACGAATTTTTTCAAAACCGCAAAAAATAACTGAATTTTTTAAAACCCTGCAAATTTTCAAATATCGCAAAAATTTGCAAAACCGTGCAAGATCACGGAATTTTTCAAAACCGCGAAAAATAACTGAATATTTTAAAACCCTGCAAATTTTCAAAAATCGCAAAAATTTCGAAAATCGTGCAAGATCACGGAATTTTTCAAAACCGCGAAAAATAACTGAATATTTTAAAACCCTGCAAATTTTCAAAAATCGCAAAAATTTCGAAAATCGTGCAAGATCACGGAATTTTTCAAAACCGCGAAAAATAACTGAATTTTTTAAAACCCTGCAAATTTTCAAATATCGCAAAAATTTGCAAAATCGTGCAAGATCACGGAATTTTTCAAAACCGCGAAAAATAACTGAATATTTTAAAACCCTGCAAATTTTCAAAAATCGCAAAAATTTCGAAAATCGTGCAAGATCACGGAATTTTTCAAAACCGCGAAAAATAACTGAATTTTTTAAAACCCTGCAAATTTTTAAAAATCGCAAAAATTTCGAAAATCGTGCAAGATCACGGAATTTTTCAAAACCGCGAAAAATAACTGAATTTTTTAAAACCCTGCAAATTTTTAAAAATCGCAAAAATTTCCAAAATCGTGCAAGATCACGGAATTTTTCAAAACCGCGAAAAATAACTAAATATTTTAATACCCCGCAAATTATCAAAACCGCAGAAATTTGATTAAATATTTTAAAGAAAATTATTAAATTTTTCATTTTACAGCTCGTCATCGCTGAAGTGGGACCCGAACTTGCCAGTACAACCTCAAACACAGTTTTAATGCTCCTCGTCAACCTTCGAACATGTTATTCAAAGACTGTCCATTCAACTTTAGATGCGACCCTTAATTCAACTTCCAATCATTTAAGTGTTAGTCAACTGCTGACATTGAATGGCACACAAACGGCAACTGTTGCAAGTCCACGTACAAATACATTGAGTTTGAAATTCATCTTGCGTAACATCATTGAATGGATTATTGTAAGTGGATTGGCATCGCAACGACTTCGAATCAATTTATATGCATCGCTTTTGAATTTCATGCATATCGTCAAAGGAACAACTCCCAAAGAAATCATCGATCACGATCACAATGATGAATTTGTATCGCGACTCGATAAATCTGTGATTGTATCCCGAAATAACGGTCAAGACAATTCAGATCAAATGGAAATGACGATTGATGTGCTTGCATCATATGGTGATAAATTGGTCGACATTTTATCACACGATTGCATTGGCGGTCACGATGTGTGTAAAATGTTAGCCCTCTCATGCATTGACATGTTACTTGATTTGGATCCCATGTCAAATTTTGTTCAGTTCATTTCACGTCGTGGCTACTTGACGAACTTAATTGAGAGCTTACTCAAAATTGACAATCAGCTGTGTAAGGTGTTGGATGTGAAACCAGATACATTAAAAGCACTTTATGTGTATGAATCGAAAATGGCAATGTTGAGTCGAGTAGCTGGAAGTCACATTGGAGCCGAACTTTTGCTGGAACACAAGATATTGAGTGTCCTTGCAAGTATGAAAGTTTTTGACTTGCATCCCGATTTCCAAGTTCACAATTATCTTTCAATGACACAAGATAATACGACATTTATTCCACCCGTTGAATCGAGATACCAGCAAATTTTGTTTCCAGCACTGAGTTTGTGCAATGTGATTTTGACGACATTGGGCACTGAAAATCATTCAACGATAACACAGATAATTTACTTTTTGTTGTCGCACAGTGACATGATTGAGGTGGTGCTTCGTGCTGGAACGCCGTTACTGAATATTGGATTGCTCAAGGAATTGGCGGCAATTACTTGTCTAATTGCTAGAATAAATAATCAAGAGATTTCAAATATGATTGATCCTCAAGTGAATCAGGATCTTGGAGCACATTTGTATCGATTACAGAAACTGATGATGACTTTATTCCCGAGATTTGTTATAACGGATAAATTGTTGAAGGATATCAATCAAATTGAGGCGAGGAACAATTTTGGAACTGCTGATGAAGTTAATAAGGCATTACATTTAAAATATGTGTTCCAAATTGCAAGTAATTTGGCGCTGTATGCTAAAAATAGTGTATTTAATCATTCAACGGACCATAAAAGTGTCAATGTGCTCTTTTCCCCGAATATTGCAGATGCTCACAGGTAAATTTTCTATAGAAACACATACGGAAACGTCAAAATTGTAAAAGTGACATTTTGAACTGTCAAAATTTTGAAGGTGACAGTTGTAACTGTCAAAATGTTTTCTAGTACGTGGACTCTGTCCATTACCGTGTACGAAAATTAACTTTGACCGTTTGACAGCTCTTTTAGTATAGATACACATACGCAAATGTCAAAAATCTTGTACGTAATCATGAATTGTCAAACTTTTACCGTCCTACTAGGTCCGCAGATAAAAGTTTGACAGCTAATTTTGTATAGATGCACATACGGAAACTTCAAAAATTCTGTACGTAAATACAGATAGTCAGACTTTCACCTGCGAACCTTCTATTCGGAATCGGCCTCAAAAATTCTCATAAATTTAAAAAAAAAACCGTTAAATTCAATTTTTCATTAATCAAAATTCCATTTTCCTCTCTTTCAGCTCTGATCCCGTCAACCTTCAATCATCATCACCTTCATTAGGTGTCGTCGTCTCCCAACTCCGCTACTGTGTTGACTATTACAACAAAGAAAAATCAATTTACGATGGTCTTGTCCGCCAAAAATCCTCCATATCCAATTTGACTTTAGATCCTAACACCCAAATCCAGGCCAGCAATTTAAATGATCGCCTCAACGATAAACACAACGAGTTAAAGTACTGCGTTTTCATCATCGAACATTGTCTGTACTTGTTGTGGGCCCATTTGGACTTTTACATGCTCAAAGCAGTCGGATTTAATGAGACTTTTGGAAATGAGTTGCTTTTGACAGCGGAACCCGGTGGTTGGAAAGTAACCGGAGAAGATATCAGTCGATTAAAGGAAAATTTGGTGCAAGTTATCACTGAAACGTTCTGTAAACAGCTGATCAACACGACAGCGGAAGGGACGACAGCTGATAAGGGATATGTTGAGGCACTTTTGAGACGCATTAAACGGTTAATTCAATTTGTTCCAGTTAAATAAGTTTTTACGTTAAAATAAATAAAAAAAAAAATTATTTTCATTATTAATTATATGCAAAAAATTGGAGAAAATTCATTTTATTTCAAATTTAATCAATTAAACAATTTATATCCGTTCCGACAATTTTCCAGCCACATTTCTCAAACTTCCGTACACTTTATTCGGAGGAGATCCCAAAATCAAATTACTAATCGCCCTCTTCGCCAATTGAATATTTTGGTAACTTCCTAAAATGTAAACTTTAGATCCCGCCAATACAATTCTCGTTTTTGTCACATTTTCGATGGTGAATTTTGTGCGACCTCCTGTTCCGGCTAATCTTCCAATTGCACGACTTAGGTGATCACCTCGCAACGTTTTAACGTCCTTAATTTCAAATGTCTCGACAAAAAGATCCTCTAATCGAATTAAAGCTAATGCATCATCAACATCAAATCCATAAATGAAAGCCTTGACAAAATCAGCTGCTTTCTGTAAATTCGCAACATCCGCTTCCTTGCTCAATTTAATTTCAATTTGTTTTGCTTTGATGTTGTAACGAATTTGAAGTTGAAGTTTCTCAACAATTGGTGTGATAATTTTGAGCCAATTTTCCTTGAGGGCTGCACGACGATTCAAAGGCACTGGGATTTTACGTACATCCAGTTCAGATTGTTTACTCTTTTTTTGTGGACGAGCTGTGTCTGTGGTGGCCTCACTGAAATTACGTTTACGTTTTGGAATTGAAACGGGTGCAGAATCGACGTCCATCATCTGTGAAAAGGAAATGAAATTTTAAATCAAATTCAAATAATTTGACATTAAATTTATTACCTTGAAATGATTTTTAATTGAATTGTTTGAGACAAAATAAAATTGAATTTCAATCACAACAATGCCTCATGTGAAAAGAAAGATAGATAAAGTAGAACGCACAGTGGCGTAGGTGAAAAATTTCCTCAATGGGAATCAAAGTCAAGGACGTGCATCAATGGGAGATGTAAACATTGACACATTGCATCATCCAAACTTGAGAGTGCAAATTTGATCGAAGAAATATCAATAAATTTCAGGATTTTAAGAGAGAAACTTGAGTAAAAAAATGTCAGAACCAACACAAGCCGTCTTAAATTTAATTCACGAAATAAAATTAGGGTAAGAAATTTAGAATTTGAATCACAATTTTGATTGAACTTAAATTTAAAATTTCATTCCAGAAAATTATCTGCATCATATGAAATCACGGTGAAAAGTATTGCATTATTTAAGGAGATCATTCAAGGATCTGGATGGAAAACAGCACAGTAAGGATATGAAATTTGAATTTATTTTTCCGTTACATTTTCATTGAAATTAATTTTCAGAGATTTGATGATGACAATCCGCAATCAAGCAAAGATATTTCAATCAGCTCTTCCTCAGGAATCTGTCACTGCAAATGTTGCTCGTCGAATTCTCCGGATAATTCGTGACGAATATCATTCAGGTAACACGGCGACAGTTCAACATCAATACGATGATTCTCAAGGTTCATTGTCACTGCACAAACTTGTCACACAAATTTCCGAGCATGATAACACGCGGGACTATTCAAAGCCCCAAGAAGGACTCAGGTCTGCACTCTTAGATCACTTACAAGAAATTGAAGTTGAGCTCGAAACTAGCACAGACAATTTATCAACTCAAGCTCCGGAACACATTCATTCTCAGGAATTGATATTAACCTTAGGACATTCACGTACAGTAGATTTATTTCTCAAAAACGCCGCGAAAGAGCGTGAATTTGAAGTTGTCGTAGCAGAATGTGCTCCAAGTTGTCGCGGCCACCAACTCGCAACTTCCCTAGCAAAAGCCGGTATTGAAACAACGGTGATTCCAGATTCAGCTATTTTTGCGATGATGTCACGTGTCAATAAAGTCATAATTGGAACGCATGCTGTCCTCGCAAATGGAGGATTGAGAGCAGCTGCCGGTGCATATTCAATTGCATTGGCAGCAAAACATTATTCAGTTCCGGTTATTGTCTTAGTTCCAATGTTTAAATTGTCGCCGGTACATTTGTGTAGTTACGAACAAGATGCATTCAATTTAGTGGGGAATACGGAAGGAGTTATTCCTTATAATGCAACTGCAGCAAGATTTAGTAAAGCGTATAGTCCAGTATTTGATTATGTCCCGCCAGAACTAGTCACGTTATTTATATCGAATGCAGGAGGCAATGCACCGTCGTATGTTTATCGTCTGCTAAGTGAATTATACCATCCTGATGATTATGTTTTGTGAAATTGTTGAATAATTTTTTTTGTATGATTATTTTGTTCAAAATTATTCGAATTTCGGATAAAAAAAGGATATTATTAATATAAATTGTAAAAATTTCAAATTTCTTGTACAGTGTATTCAATTACTATGAGTCACCAAGTAAAATTTTGTTTAAGGATGGCAAGCATAATAAACATCATGAAATGAATATTTAACCCATTAACCAACATTGGTCAGATTTTGATGCAATATAAACCTGCTAATTGCCTTCTTTTAGTCACTGTAATATCATGAGAAAATTTAAATTTAATTCAGTTGAATTCATTTATCCAATTTCATGTTTTCATGCCTTTTGACTTTACGGCCTAACTTGGTAAGCAGATAAAACTTGACAGCTTATTTTATATTAATACACTTACGGAAACTTTAAAAATTCTGTACGTAAATAGAGATTGTCAAATTTTCACCTGCGGACTAGGCTCGCATGTGAATATTTGACATTCACTATTTACGTACAAAAATTTTGACGTTCAAGTTTTACTTGCTTACCCGGTAAGTCCATAGAACAAAATTCATTCTGACGTTTTAAATATTCAGATACAATTTTGAAGTTTCCCTATGTGTTTCTACAGAACATAAACGTCAAATGAAATGTCAAGTGAAATTGTATCCTTTGGATTCTGCTAGTTAGTTAGATATTTCCTATTCTAGGTCTCATATTTTGTCATAGTTTTCATCAGTTTTCAGTCATAATAATCATTGTATTCTGCAAGTAAAATTTTATTGTAATTAATCAATTTGTCACAAAATTCAGTTTACAAGAAAAACAAATAAGATAATTTAAAAAAAAAATTATAATACCATATGACATGTGTTTCATATAAAAAAAGAAGTTTCATATAAGAAACAAACGAGTCAAATTTATATACAAATACAGGTATCATTATTTTATTTGAAGATTTTCAATCGATGACATCTTTTATGAAGAGTCGTAATGAAGTCATTTAACTTACAAATTTTGATTATTCTACTAGTTTTTGTTTTTGGAGTTTATGGTAGAGTAGGACCAAACCCAAATGCAGAGAGAAAAAAACGTAAGAAGATTAAAGTGATTATGGTCAAATTAATTTTTCATTTCTTACATTTCTAATTTTCATTACTGTAATAGCATGTACTTACATAACTGGATTTTATAATGACTGTAGGGGTCGTGGGCTGATACAACGAAAATATTGGGTAGTAAGGTATTATTCGAATTACTGTTATGAAGTTACATACAAGGCTTGTCCTGAAGAACCACTTCATAGAACTAAAGATGAGTGTGAAAAGGCCTGCATTAAAAAATAAAAAATGATTTGAATTGAATCAAAATCTTAAATGAATAATTACTCAAATTAGGCCTTTTAGGTAAAAAAAAACTGTGATTACCTTAAATATGAAAGATTATGGTTTCTGAGTCAGAAAATATTTCGTTTTATCTTTTTTCGGCTTTTCAGAACCTAGCGCTATTTGGACGTTGTATTTAATCTGCACCAAAATTCCCAAATCATAATTGGATCGATTTCAAACATTTTTTATGTTAAATTTAACAAAACCAAATCTCTACTGCAACTTATGCGCGAAACTGTTACCAGGCAAGCATATAAATGTTTGACAATTTACATTTTTTGTTTACATACCGACATTATTGAAGTTTCCGTATGTGTATCTACAGAAAATGACTTGTCAAGTTTCACTTGCTTACCCAATTAAAAAGTGCTTACCATCCTTTGCATTTAAATGTCAAATAAAAATTTCCCCTATCACAAAATTAAATTCATTTGACCACCCCTGATGCCTACGTGACTTTTCATAGACACACTCAGCCATAGTAAAAATTTCCCTAAATATTTACATTCATTTTTGCGAATTCCATCGAATTTCAAAGAACAATTCAATCAAAAAGGTAAGAAATCTTAATCAAATTCAAGTTTCAAATCAAAAATCCAAAATCCTTTCCAATTCAAGTGAAAAAACCGCAAAAAAACACTTGGATAAAAACAACAACATTCCATTTTTTACATACCACACAAAAACACATGTCAAAGTAAAAAAATTTCCTCTTTTCATCGAATTATATTACGCAGTTGTTTCAATTTTGGATACCGACCATTAAAGTGTGCTCTTGATTAAAAAATAATTTAACCAAGGAAAAAGTGAATAATTATTAATGAAAAGTGAATAAAAAGCGAGATAAAGTGATTATCTATCAAATTTAATTGAAGTTTCTTGGAAAAATTTGTGATTTAACTTGAAAATTGCGAGAAAAATAAACGCTAATAAATAACATTCAAAAAAATTTTAACACTCCATACATTTTAATCGTATGTGTGTGTGAGTGTCGATTTACGATCGACCTAATTCCATATTTTAGAGGACAATTTAAAGAGAGTTTCAGTGAAAATTAACTTGATTCGAGACGGAAAAGGAAACTTCTAGAAAAATACGCCGAAAGTTAATATTTTTTCCAAGGATATTCCTGTATTGAAAAGGATACACAATACACACACACATTATATGTGTGTACGTGATATACGTAGGGTGTTGTCTATCTACAGAACATACGAGAAATCTTAGACACATAATAAAAAAAAAACAATAACAACAAATACAAAATCATAATAATAATAAATAAAAAAATAAAAACAAGAAAAAATTTATATCAAGGCTGCACACAATTTTCAATAGACATAGCTAAATATAATTTTTAAAGCATATATATAAATGTTTACTTGTTTTGAATAGTGAATAATAAACAGCAGCATCGATATAACATAGAGGAACGCTACAGTAGTTCAGTGACTTTTGGACAGTCAGTCTCGTAGGAGTGTGTTTGACAAAGAGAATAAATTTACAAGTGAAAGTTTTTATAGATTTATCCAGACTTGAAAAAAAAAATTAAATTAAAGCAAAATTGATAATTGTTATTAAAAAAAAAATAGAAGAACAATTGAGAAAAGACACGTCAACATTTATTTTCCATACTACGAGACGATATCATAAAAAAAATATTTTGTGTGTTTGAGACACCTTTAGAAAATTCTATAAAGAGCGATTACCAAATTATATTCACAAACATTGTGTATACACAACACAGATAGATATTATTCAATCTAATACGCATTTATTGCACAAATACAAGGGCAAAAATTAACCGGCTTTCAATAAGTGTTGCTGTGTGTGTTAGTGTAAGTATCTGAACCGCTGTTGTACTGTTAGGGGTATGCCTTGAAAATTATTTATTTATTTTCACTTTCATTTGACATTTAACTTTTTTTCAGTTAAACAAATATCTGTCAAAAAATCTTGACATATTATTCGAAAAATATAACGGACTTAGTCTATAGAACTGCATTCATTTTGACATTTGAAAATTTCATTTCATTTCATTGCATTTTTGAGTTTCTGTATGTGTTTCTATAGAAAATAAACGTCAAATGAAATGTCAAGTGAAATTTTATCCTGTGAACTTTGCTAGTAAGAGGATTGTCAATTTTATTTCCATCAGACTGAGAAAGTTTTTCGAAAACAACCTCTCTTTAACCCGACACCGTTTACCCATTTGCGGACGCTATCAAGAATCATAGAAGAAAAGGGCTCAAAATCCAAAAACGACTAACTTACAAAATGAAAAAAAGCCCTACACGTACGTCCAAAATCTGTAATATAGAGCCTTTATTCAAAATTTAACTGCTGAGCCCTTTAATCAGACCGGGAACGCTTCATTTTGATTTCATAAATAACGTTGAATCCAAAAATAAAGAGAAAAAAGGGGAACAAATCTAAGGACGTAGCAATAATTATTAACAAGAAGAACTTTATCAGACTTTAGTGGACTGTAAATGCTCCAATTTCGAAAAGTAGTCGATAAAACCCCTGTAGAACCATCAAAATAATAAAAAAAGGCAAGAGAATTTAAAGAGGAAATGGTTCAGTGCCAATTGACCTCGGAAAAACCTTGAAGTTGCTTAATAACAATTTTTGGTTGGTGACTTTAGGATTCGACAAAGCAGCTCTAGTTTTTGTGCTTAAGGAAAAAAAATTAACAAAACGTAAATCAGACCCTTCTTTTTCAGAACTACAAAAATGATAAAAGTTTCTTAGATACATCACACATTCCAAAAAATTTAAGCTGTAAATCAATAACAAAAGATCCATTAAAAATTCTTGACATTTAAAAGAAATACAAAATACATAATAATTTTGAAATGGTTTTAGAAAAGCCTTTTTCCATACCAAACTGTACTAATGAAGCATTTGATTATCGACTACAAAACCCAAAAAATCAAGCCATAATTGAAAAAAAAAAAATGTTTATTCAAAACTTTCTGAACAAGGCGTAACATGCCATTTAATATCGTGTTAGGCTACACGATCGGTAACGCTGTGGAAATTTTTATTTTGAAATTTACTACTATTATCATTTTTGTTACAATTTATGACGTTTACTCGACGTATAAACTCTAAAAACAGACTGTATAAATAAAAATGACAGTTTTAAATATCCTAACTATCAAGGTCCATGGACTAGAATTTCTATTTGACAGTTATTTTCTATAGAAACATATACGGAAACTTCAAAATTTTGTGTATGAAAATTTAAAACGTCAAAATGAATTCGGTTGTCCTTAGAACCTAAGAAATGGGAGTACTTTAAAAAGTTTATCAAAATTATCGGTTCATATTTAATACCTATGAATGTAATTCAAGGCCAATATTTCTAAAATGACCCGAATTTACTGTCATATGATCTAAAAACTACCAAATTTCATTGAAAATAAAATAATTTGACAGGAAATGTGAAATTTATTTTCTGTAGATAGAAATACATGAAAATGTCAATTAAAATTATTTTTGAGAAATTTTTTTAATTTTTGTGCATACCCCTAACACACACCAGTACATATGTTTATATAGTTTTAATATGATATTTTACACATATTTTCATTTTTATTTATTATCACATCTCATTCTAGTGTAGTACCAGCAGCAGAAGCGAACAAAATACATAATTGCGTCGTATTTGAACATTTTATTTTGTATTTTATAAATAAGAGAAGAAAAAAAACACAAATTGAACACAAACACAGACGCTCAACTCAAAAAAAGCAATAAATTTGAGTTTAATTCACGTAAAATAAAAAAAGTTCAATTATAAGATAAATAAAAGTTAACTGAAAGTAATATAAACAAGATGGATTTTGAAAAGCCATTGGATGACCTTGACGCAATTGAACACGAAATGAATGAGGATGGTGATGATAAAGTTGATGGTGAAATTGATGCGGAAGGTACGGCAAATTTAGCGAAAAAACCGGCTGTGCCTGAGGTGAAAAAACGTGGTAAGAAAGTTGCACGTCAAAATAGTAAAGAAGCTGCCATTGGTGTGTCGGGAGCACCGAATTTCGTTGCACCACAACGTCGTTGGAAGAATAGTCGTCGTTCACGGAATGGACAAGGTCGGGGCTTGCCAAAGAAAGGTGGTGGCGGTGGAAAAGGTGTTTGGGGTAAAATGGGATCCGAATTGCTGGAAGAATATGAGCTAGATCAAGATGATCCCAATTATGATCCAGATATGTATAACAATGTTGAATTGAAGGAAATTGTTCCTGAAATGACTGTGGAAGAATTTACCAAAAAACTTGAAATTATAATATTGGAGTATTATGATCATGGTGACACACATGAGGTTGCCGATAGCCTTGATGAATTTATGACTGGAACTATGCGTCCATATGTGACAAAAGTTGCAATTGAAATTGCCATGGAACACAAACAGTCCCACCGAGAAATGACCTCGGTACTCATTTCAGACTTGTATGGAAGATGTATCACGAGCAAAGACATTGTTCGTGGTTTTGATATTCTGCTTGATGATCTGCCTGATCTCATTCTGGACACTCCAGAAGCCCCAACGGTTTTGGGGAATTTTATGGCACGTGCTGTCGCCGATGATTGTATTCCACCACGTTACATTACACATCCCGAAGATAAGGAAAAACTAAATGAGCATGCTAGAGCTGCTCTCACTCATGCCAATACGCATTTATGCATGCAAGCCGGATGGGCCCATTTGGATGATGTATGGGGTGTTGGCGGAGCTCTGCGTCCCGTCAAAACTATCACAAAACAAATGAACATGCTTTTGCAGGAATATATTGTGGCACGGGACATTCCCGAAGCACATCGTTGTATTCAACAATTGGAAGTGCCACATTTTCACCATGAATTGGTTTATGAAGTGAGTAAAAAATAAAAATTCCTAATTAAACTCAAATTAATTTCCCACATTTTAATTAGATCGTAATCATGACACTTGAAGCATTGAACGAGAGTGTCGAAGAGGCCATGTGTGAACTTTTAAAATCACTTGACACATCATGTCTTGTCTCACCAACAATGATGGAACAAGTAAGCAAAATATTTTCAATTAAATTCAATTAAAATTGCATCACGTGACTCATTTTAAAGTGCTATAAATAAATTTCTTAACACCTTTTCAAATAATAATAATTTCTAGGGTTTCCAACGTGTCTATGATGATATGACTGATATCGCAATCGATATTCCTCTGGCTTACATAATTTTAGATCGTTTTCTACAACGCTGCTATCGTGCAGGTTTTATCAGTGATAAATTAATCAAAAATCAACCGACTAGGTGAGTAATAAAATAAAATTATACATTAATCAATATAATTTAACGGTTTTGTTGAGTAAACACAAAAAAATAAATCAAGAGGTATGAAAAAAAACATGTTTTCAATGAAGAGAAATATGATGATGTTACATCATCAAAATAGGCTGTTATGATACCTTATACTTATTGTTATGTATGTTGTTATTGTTTACATTTTGCGTTTTGCGAATGTCTTTGTATGATAATTCACCGGTAAAATTTTATTTTTATATCTATGTCAGGTTATTTATCATTCAAAACATTTAAATAATAATAAATATTGAAATTTGGTGAGCAATGATTTAAATGAAAATGAAAAAAAAACAGTTTCAAATGAAAATGTGCGATTCCATGACCGATTTTTCCCATGATTGGGGAACCTCGTCTTAAAATGCCTCATTTTATAGAAAAAAAATCTGAGAAAGTTCAATTTTGAGGAAATTCAAAGAAATTTCACATAAAAGAAAGCAATCGATGCCCTTGAGGACGCATGAAATGAGACTTGAAATTAGATTCGATTAAAATTCAAAGTCAAGGCATGAAATTTAAAGGACAGCTCACGTCAAATTAAAAGAAATGCGATTTTAGGCACTCTTGATGTCTGTCTGTCGGCCAGTTTGAAAGTGTCAAATCCCCACATTAAAAAAAATCATACAAAAACCTTTTCAGGACTTAGCGCTCACTTGTACGTGTGTATGGATGGTCTATAAAGCTATGATAGCAGATTTCACTTAAATGCGCTTATGTATAAAATTCACGATTACATTTTTCAATTTTTTTTCAATGCAACGTGTGTGACATACAATTTAATCAATTTTTTCGCTTTGTTTATGAATTTAACCAAAACAAATAAGTAAATTTTTTCATGTATTTGTAATTTTTGTATCAGATTTAAAGCAAATAAGTAATAAAACTGTCTGGACATTCATTTAAAATTGCATAAATTGTATGAATTGTATTTAAACGTGTATCGGTCGTTAAATTGTATTTTAATGTCAGTGTGAAATGAGATGAAATTTCATTTAAATTTTATTATAATTTTCTCTTTTTTTATTATTTTACAGAGGTCGCAAACGTTTCGTCTCCGAAGGTGATGGTGGTCTCTTCAAACCACAAAATATGCAAATGCGCGAATTTAACAAACAAGTGTAAAATGTCTTCAATCAAAATTCAACAAAAAAAATCACCAGTGGACTCCGAGCAGACAAATTACATCGAGAAAATACCAACAACATGAATTGAATCGAATTGAATTCGAATTTCAACAACAACAAAAAGGAGTCACAACATGATGCGAGAGAACGTGAATCAACTTACTTATTACATTTAACGAGCCTGTTTCAACATGAAAAATTACAATAAAATTAAAAAGAGAAAATTCAAATGAAGAAAACTTCCATTCACATTCAAATTTAAATTAAAAATAAACAGAAAAATAATTTAACATTAAAAAAAAGGGACATGAAAAGATTTTTGACAAAAAAAGTTTTCCTTTTACAATAAGATGAAAGAAGAGAACGTTTGTAATTAAATTTAAAATGAAAAAAAAAAGTTTTGTAGTGGAAATTTTAATTAAATGGAAATCAGATATACCTCCTTACTCTATGATAAGCAACATGATAATGATACAAAATAATATGCTGACTTAAAAAATCAATTAAATTAATAATCTTAAACTGAAAAAAGAAAAAAAATATTAATAGTAATGATAATAATTTAAAAATGCACATGGTGTCATCAGAATACAATAAAAAGATAGTAAAAAAAGTAAAGATTAAAGTAAAATTTAAGATTTAATACAATTAAAATGATATTTCTTGATTTTTCATTAGAGAGGGACAATTTTTTTTTAAATTTAAATTTAAAAATTTCTGTTTTGATCTAAATTATTTGCAAAAATGGCATTTGACGTCATTCTGGATTAGAACTGTTACTGTAAAAATGTCCCTCCCTAATTTTTTCCTTGAGTTTTTTTAATAAATTCAATACAAAATTCAATTCAGACGATTTCAGATTAGTCAAGTCATTTGCCATTAAGTAAGAGAACCATTTCAATGACGTTTTTTCATATTTTTTTTCCTATTTTTAACGTTTTTTTTTAATTTTACATTTAAATTTAAATTTAAATACAAAAAAAAAACATTTATCATAGAATAAGATTTAATCGATTTCAAAATTAGCCACTGGTTTGATCAAAATAATTGATAAAAATTTAATAGATTTTAATGTTAGATTATATATGATATTAAATTTAACAAAAGAAAAAATTAAAAGTCAACTAAGCGTAAAATTCAATTTAAAAAAAGGCATTTCATTAAAAATATTAAGAAAATTCAATTAAAGTAGATTCCGTTGTAAGTCATTCAAGAAAGTTTTCCTTCAAAAACAATGAAAATTATTAAAATTTATATTAAAAGATGACGGATTCAGTTCAAATTTGAATGCATTTTGATTTAATCATAAAAATTCAAATCAAATTCCATTTATTTGTGTTTTTATTTTGATTTGAATTTTCATTTAAATTCTTGTCATTTTAATTTTTTTATAATACCATGAAAATAATTTAACGATTTTATTTTTTTTTATATTACAATACAACAAAAGTAAGTCATCGAGTCAAAAAAATTAGGATTAATTAAATTCAAAATTATCCCAGTTAAATAAAAAGTGTGAATCACATTTCAAGTACTACTTATGATTATTTTATTTTATATTGATAAGTTTTCACTTTCTCAATCATATGAAAATAAAACAAATAAAATTGCATAGACATTTACACTAAAATTAAAGTTAAATACAATAAAATGTATGTAAAACTATTAGAAGCAACACAATAAATAAAAAAAAACAAGAGAAAATAAAAACTGAATGAAAAAATAAATTTGAATTGTTTTTTAATCGAAAAATAAATCTATTTATAAAAGTTTCGTTAAGATTTTCCGTAGACTTTCGTTAAAGTTTGCTTTGAAGACTTTCTTTATGATTTTCTTTGAAGACTTTCGTTAAGATTTTCTTTGAAGCCTTTCGTTAAGATTTACATTGAAGACTTTCGTTAAGGTTTTACCTTGAAGACTTTCGTTAAGGTTTTACCTTGAAGATTTTCGTTAAGATTTTCTTTGAAGTCTTTCTTTAAGATTTACCTTGAAGCCTTTCGTTAGGGTTTTCTTTGAAGATTTTCGTTAAGATTTATTTTGAAGGCTTTCGTTAAGATTTTCCGTAGACTTTCGTTAAAGTTTTCTTTGAAGACTTTCTTTATGATTTTCTTTGAAGACTTTCGTTAAGTTTTAATTAATTAATATTTATTATTGGCGTGTTCTTTTTTTTTACATTATTATTTACATATGTACTTAAATTTAATGCTATACCTAAGGGGTTTTTAGCAAATTTCGTTAATTACTTAATGTGTTTGGCAAGACTTTCGTTAAGATTTTCTTTGAAGCCTTTCGTTAAGACTTACATTGAAGACTTTCGTTAAGGTTTTCTTTCAAGACTTTCGTTAATATTTACCTTGAAAACTTTCGTTAAGATTTACCTTGAAGCCTTTCAATAAGATTTACCTTGAAGCCTTTCGTTAAGAATTTCCTTGAAGCCTTTCGTTAAGATTTTCTTTGAAGACTTTCGTTAACGTTTTTTGAAGACTTTTGTTAAGATTTACCTTGAAGCCTTTCGTTAAGATTTACCTTGAAGCCTTTCGTTAAGACTTACCTTGAAGCCTTTCGTTAAGATTTTCTTTGAAGACTTTCGTTAACGTTTTTTAGAGACTTTTGTTAAGATTTACCTTGAAGCCTTTCGTTAAAATTTTCTTTGAAGACTTTCGTTAAGATTTTCTTTGAAAATTATCGTTAAGATTTACCTTGAAGACTTTCGTTAAGATTTACCTTGAGCACTTTCGTTAAAATTTTCTTTGTAGACTTTCGTTAAGATTTACCTTGAAGACTTTCGTTAAAATTTGCTTTGAAGACTTTCGTTAAGATTTTCTTTGAAGACTTTCGTTAAGATTCACCTTGAAGCCTTTCGTTAAGATTTTACATTGAGGACTTTCGTTAAGGTTTTCTTTGAAGCCTTTCGTCAAGTTTTTTTTGTACGTTTTCGTCAAGTTTTTTTTAGAAACATAGCCCTTAACAATTTTTCAGACATTTCCTGTGCTTACTGTAGTTCAAAAACATGGGAATCCCCTTCAACTATTAATAAACTTCTTATCATGCATGTATTGAATTTAAATGAGATATTTCACTATAAAATAAAATAAAATTAAATGAAATGTAATGCAATCTGTGTATTCTTTGTTATTTCAATTTAAAAAAATCACCAAAACGCCGGCCGGCTTAGATCATCTCTCAATTTAGATTCTGATTTTTTTGTCTTGTAATTCAATTGACCTCGGAAATTATTCAATTAGCCTAAAATGTAAACCCACATAAAAGAAATAATGATAGTTGTCAACTGAAATTTAGAAAGTTCAAAGGTCGATTGCAATTCGATGGAACTCTTAGAAGGTTATCAGGTGTCTTCTAAAACTATTTTCAATTGAATTTGATTTGTTTACATTTCAAATAATACAAAAAAAACCTAAAAGTTGATTATTTTCTGTGTTGCTTTACTTTACTACTCAATACTACTCAAAATCAATAAATTCCATACGTACCTACACAAGACAAAAACAAAAGGAATCTTATAAATAGGAACAGGTTCTTCAAAATATAGTCAGTCTTTCTTGAATCTTCTCTCAGTCAACAAGTATAAAATAAAAACAAAATAAATTCATTTTAAATTGGATTAAATAAGGAAACAGAAAAAATTATGAAGATTCAATTGATTTTAATATCAATTATTTTTATTGTTGTGATTAACGGTCGATCACTCGAAAAACGTGATGCAAGTGATGTGCGAGGTACTGAAATGAAATTAAATTTAATGGAAAAAATGAAATTGAAATTTAATTTTTATCTTGAAATTTTAATTCCAGTAAAATTATGTATTCCTCGTAAATTCCTTGCTGATTGTGTGAAATTGTATGGCGATCCCGCTGAAAATAACAAAGTGACTTGTGTTCCAGCTCGTGACCAAATGGAATGTCTTGAATTTGTGAAGAAACGTCAAGCTGATATTATGACAGCTGATCCAGAGGACATGTACGTTGCATATCACCTTGAGAATGAGGATTTTGACATAATACAGGAAATACGGACTGTGGAGGAATCACATTCAGCGTTCCGTTACGATGGAATTTTACTTGTGAAAAAGGGATCAAACATCAATAGTTTGAAGGATTTGAAGGGGAAGAAGTCGTGTCACACTGGATTTGGACGCAATGTCGGGTATAAGGTGACATTTAAATTGAATTTTATTCAATGAAAAAATTTTAACTTGAAATTTCTGATAGATTCCATTAACAAAGCTGCGTAAACATGAATTACTTAAATTCTCGGACGATCCCGAGTTGTCTTCAACTGAAAAGGAACTTGACGCGTTATCGGCGTTCTTTGAAAAGGCTTGCATTGTAGGCAAATGGTCCCCAGACAATTTAGTGAATGAAGTGTTTAGTAAGTTTTCTCATTTTTGAATTTTTTTCCGTTAAATTTCAAGTTAACTCATTTAAATTCTTTTCCCAGAAAAACGCTACTCCAATCTCTGCGCGCTCTGTGAAGACCCCGCTAAATGTGACTATCCCGACAAATACTCCGGCTATGACGGTGCTGTCCGATGTCTCGTCGAAGATCGTGGCGATGTTGCTTTTACAAAAACCTATCACGTAAAAAAACATTTCAATATTCCCATCGCTCAAGGTGACACGAGTCTCACTCCAAGTAGCGATGCGGCCAATTACGAATATTTATGTGAAGATGGGTCACGTAAGGCAATCACCGATCCAAATCCATGCAGTTGGGCCCAACGTCCATGGCAGGGTTACATGTCAAATCCCGATACACTTTCACAAAAACCTGCAATTCAACAAGTGTTGAGTGAATATTTTGAACAAGCAAAAACACGTCTGACTAAAGACGAGGCAGCTCATTTACAGATCAAGGACACTTTAACGACATTTAACACGCCAGAAGTCATTTATCCAGGAACTCACCTGTTCAAAGCACAGTACAAAGATGTCATTGAGCGTGATGGAACTGAGCAAGGCGTTATTCGATTTTGTGTGTCTTCGGAAATTGAGCTGAGTAAATGTAAGTGGTTGAAACGAGCGGCATATTCGAGGGATATTCGACCACAATTGGAATGTGTTCAAAAAGACAGAGATGCTTGCATGAAAGCAGTCGCATCGGGAAAAGCTGAAGTTGTTGTACTGCCACCATCGTTAAATAAAGCTGCAGAAGAAAACGGACTTTTACAAGTTTTAACAGAAAAATATGACGATAACGATGTGTTTGTGGCCTTAGTTGAAAATGATCTCAATCAAGATCAAATCAAAGAAGCTCAACTGAAATTTGATTTATCAAGTCCACGTGCAGTGACTGCAGCACTCTATTTAAATTCAAAACGAGGAGTGACCGGATGTCCAAACACTTTGACGTCACGTGATGACGCTCAAATCAGAATCGTCAACGCAAAATCATTGGAAGTTTATAAAAATACTAACAAACGGCTACTTTGCCCAGATTTGAGCAAAAAGTCACTTGATGAGGTCCAGCCATGTAACGTCGATTACAGTTTACCAAATGGGGTGAGTACATTAATAATTTTTAAAATGATTTCTTTTTTTATTACGAGATCCCAATAATCAAAATGGGATCTTACAAAAAATGACACTATGTGTGCTTGGTGAATATGCTGAAAAGTTAATTAATGTTACATTTCAATTTACCTTGAAATCTTACATTGATTCACATTTCATATCCTCATGTTGACTTTTGTTAGTGAAATATCACTTTTCATGATTTTCTTAAAATTTTCATCTAAGTAGCCTTTGGATTTTTTTTTTTAAGTACCTTTCAAATAATTTTTTTTATACATTATTTTATTTTAAGATTTATGTCAATAAAGCTGAGAGCAGACAAGCACGAGATAATGTCCGTCATGCATTCACTTTAATTGGAGAGAAATTTGGGTCTCAAGGAGCAATTAATCACGTTTTTGATCTCGTTGGCGATTTTCAACCTGGACAAAAGAATGTCATTTTTAGTGTAAGTTATTTTTTTATTTAATTATTTTAAAAAAAAACAGTTAATTTTCATTTCAAATCATTTTCCCAGAGTGATGCTGTCAAAATAGTTCCAGAAGCTCCGGCAAATATCGATAAAAATTTGTATAATTCAATTCACTGTCTTTGAATTTTCTTTTTTTTTTAATGTTAACAGTCAATTCAAGTTTAATTGTGAATAAAATGCACAGAAAATTTTTCTTTTTTTAAACCATATATATTTTAATTTTCAATTATTTTTGTTTTTCTTTTACATAATTGCTATATTTCTAATGTGATTTTTTTTATATTCAAGCTACAATTTAAGAGTAAAATGATAAAAAAATAAGTAAATCTAATTGAAAAATATTATTAATGACGATTAAAATAAATCATATTTTGCTATAAATTTATTTTTTATTGAATTCAATATTAGAGAGGGTCAAAATATTTAAAAAAAATACGTTGACTGTTTGACATGTGATTTGACATTTAAAAATATATGAACACTGATTGTAATTGGACTGAAACAGAATGACCTGCTTATGAAGAAATTACTAATGTCCAATGTATTCTGATACTCTTTATGAACCTGGCGTCATGAACCTGAACTTTTGACATAAACAAACAGGGAAAGTGAATTTGGAGCCAAAAGTAAGACAGTTATGTAATGATAGCGTAATAGCCAGGAATCGAAATGCGAATTCCGCAAAAGGATTCCAGGTGTAGTTTTGCTCTTTTTGAGCGGCAATTCTCTAATTTTTACCTGAGATCTACAATGTGCTCTTGAGGCAAGTGACTCATTTTAATTCTAGTATTGAATTTCTCGAAACTTTACCATTTCACTTGCATTTATAGAAGAAATGGACGACGTGTTTCGTAGCATCAAGTTTCTTGACAAGCTCTTGATAGTTCCTCCTAGGCTATCTACGTCTCCCTTACTGTTAGATGTAGTAAAAAACTGAAATGTGACTGGTTAATCAGCTTAATGGCAAAATAGGTTCAAAAAATTTTTCAAAAAAGGATTTTTAAATCGCCCAACACAGCCATCGGTGAAATAATCAATGTGCGATATGTTGGGATGGCTTTCTTTGATGTATGTAGTTAAATGACATTATGCTGGTTTCATGTAAATTATCATCAATACAATAAATAAAGGAATCATGTTCAACTGTATCGGAAATTTCATTTTTAAAATACACAACAACTGGAAGTAGAGATACTTGAGGTTCTGCTGTTCCAGACGATAATTCTCTGAAAAATCAATTGAAATTAAGACCTTGTTATTTCCTACACTTGCTCGCAACTTGCTGTCCGCTATTAATTTGGCTTAGACGAAAGCTATGCAGCAAAGCCATTTTTTCTTATACAATATTTATTTTCTCAAAAAATTAAATTGGTAAGGAAAAAAGACAAAAGTGACAAAAATTATGTTTCAAGGATTTTTATTTATTTTAAAGTATGGATATGAAAATGCGTCCACCTCGCACCGCAGCCCTATTATGTACTATGCATAAGTTGAATAGTTTATCTTCATAGTCCATTATTCGTTTGTGTAGCCAGATTTCAGATGTTAATCAGTTGTTCCATATTATTCATCATCCATATTTTGAGATTTTTCTTAAGAGTTTTTATGTTTGGTGACTGTTTGATGTAATGTGGTATTAGATTATGCATTTCAGTTGAAGGTCTTCTAATTGACGTTCATGTTTTGCTGCACAACCACAAGACAATTCTTTTTATCAGAGAAAGGTAAAATGAAGCGATCTAGAAATAAATCAATCAATATTTTCTGTGTCTATAAACGTATGGTTAAACTTTCACAATAAATTTATACACAAGTGTCAAATTTATATTTATTTTGAAGTAAAAGTACTCATTCAAGTTTTATCCATGTGATCATTCAACGATCTTCATGTGACTCGTAAACGTCAATCTCAGACTAACTCAATATAAAATCGAAATTCATCGAGTCATAATATTTTGACCCTCTCTAATATGATGCAATATGGAAATTATTTTAATTTTCAATTCAGGTCGAAAATTGCAATAAAAATTACAGAAAAAAAATAAATGAAAATAGATTTATTCATAGCTATCTAAACATAAAACTATTCTATTTTTGTTCTAAATATTTGAAATCCTTTAAAGTCAAATTTTTTCTCTTAAATTCACTCAAAATTTGAATCAATCTCATTTAGTGCTACCTGTTTTGAGGACTTTTATCATAGAAATAATTTGACTGTAAGACCTTTCATTGAACTTAATTTAATTTTTTTTTTGTATTTACTTTTTTGCTATATTTTAAATATTCAATAATTTTTTTCCTGTAAACTAAAGTTAAAAATTCGAATTTAATTTAGATCATATTTTAAAATATTCTATGTGCGTTAATTTTGTATTTAGCTATTTTTTTTTTAATTTAATTTTAATTTTTTATTATTTTTATTTTGATCAAGAAATCAGTCAAATTTCAGAGCTTGAATTTGAATTTAACTATGAACTGCTATGAAATTACAATGAAAAAAGGGAAAAAAATGCGTGAATTACAATTTAATAAGCAATAACTTTTGTTTTTTGTTTAATAATTTGACACAAAGACTTTTACGACAATGGTTAAATAATTTTTTCAGATAAATTTATGGTTAAAATACATTTTTTTTTTAAATATTTAATTTTTGTTTTCAATTTCATTTTGATTTCAATTTCAATTCATCATTTAAAATTTCAACATTTAATTTTTTTTTTATTGGAACATTGTTTTGCTTTTTACTGAGATTAGAAGGCATTTCTTCATTTTTTTTTTTAATTTTAAATTTAACATCAAATTTTGTATCATTTAAGACGAAAATTGAAGAGTCTAACATTTAAATTTAAAATTTTTTATTTAATTTTTTTAAAGAGAACAACCAACTTTATTGCTTCACAATAAATTTAAATTTTAAGAGATTGAAATGGAAACGCCTGGTATTTTATAATTTTTTTTTTGTTTAAATTTAAACTACAGTCCATTTGTGTTAACTTTCATTGTTTACTCATTCTTAACTATTGAAAAATGTACTATCTGAAGATAATTTGAATTTTTTGGTTTTATAAGTATTTTTTATTTATTTTTTCTTTATGGATCAAAAAATGCAATGAAATTGAAGATATTTTAGAGGAAGAAGAAGAAGAGGAAAGATTTAAAATTAAATTAAAATCAAGTTCAAGGTTAATTCTCCTTCTTATTGTGCTTGTTTGGTCTCATCTGGACTTTCCTCGTCAGGATCATAATCCTCATCATGAGTGTGAGTGATATGAGTTGGAGTGTTTGGTCTCATATGTGGAAGTTGTTCACGGACTGATAAGCGATCCATCTGAAAATGAAAAATTGAATTGCATGACATTGAAATTTGAATGTCAAATTGACTCACTTTAAGATTATTCATTTCCTCATCAGTGACATCAATGGTTTGAGCGGTATTGAGAACTCTTCCGCTATGACGAGCACGTGAAATAGCAGGCTCTTCCATTTTGAAGCGTTGTTCGTGTGCGACAGTACTCTCATGAGGCAGCAACATAGCCGGAGCTCGGAACATGTACGAAAATGGATAGTAGATCAAATTCAAGAAAGTTGCGGCATACAAGTCAGCATAACGTACAACTTGACTCGAGAAAAAGGTTTGACGGGATCCGGAACGGAACAAAGAACCCATCATACCATAAGCCATGTCCATTTTATGTGTGACATCACGAATTGACGAACGAATTTTAGTGATATCCGGTTTTTCTTTGGCACTTGAATCCAAATTCTTGTACACATCACTTAGCATACAATCGAATTTCTGCAGTTCAGTAAACAATTGACACTTGTCTGTCCATACATGCAATTCCTGTACCAATTCAGGTACAATGAGGAAAGTTCGCCATCCACGGATTTTTTTACTCTTCAAAATATCACCGAAAATGTGATCACCCACATACAAAACATCCTTCCCCTTCGCCTTAATCATTGACGTAAAAACATCACAACTTCCACCTGAATAGACCTGACCTTGTTGCATGGGACCCACATGTGTGCCAATTCTCAGTGCACCAGTTGTCGTATCAACTTGACGCAAAATTGTGCCTTCACTGAAGAAAAGTGGCTTCCTTGCATCACACACAATGAAATCAAAGTATGATCTCCAATTGCGATGCGGGTCTTCGGGCTTAGCTCCGTGCGGGAAATCAAACAAATATGTCATAATTTTATCGGTAAACTTGTAATCGGAGTTTGTGAGGAGGAATGCTTTTCCACCAGATTCCTTGATACGAGACAAAACCATGGGAAGTCGATTATCTTTTTTCACATATTTTTCCAAATTCTCTACAGTTTGGCGTTTCAAGTCACCATGAATGTGCACCCAGTCAACGGCGTTGCGAATATCCTGGAAAATTGATTTATAGGACATGAAAAGGCCACCACCTTCGACGCCGGTTTCCTTGCTATTGAAATGAAAAGAAATTAAATTTTAATTTCACACTCAATTGAAATGACTTACGTTTGATACTCAGGTGAATTAGTGAAAAAGTCCACCATGCAAGCCAACAAATAGGTCTCCGGTAAATTAAAGAGAGTATTTAACACGTAAACACGTGACTCGTCTAATGGCAAGAATTTTGATGGATATATCTCGTAAATCTGGGAACTGAAATGAAAATGATATGAAAATTTCAATTTAAATGGAAACGCCTGGTTAAGTGTAAGGACTGTTACTTACTGTTTAAGAAATTCAAAGCCATGAACACACGTCAAAATATTCCCATAAGCATCAACTTTGAGTAAATTACCGTATTGGGTGTCAAACCAAAGGCCACGAACTGGAAATGAGGCATCATATTCAAAGTGCATAATTTCACTTGGATATCCGAGGTCAACTAAGCGCTTTTTGATCAAATCAAATCCGAGTTGTTCATATTGAGGCGACTTATCTTCTATAAGATGATACAAGAAAATGAAATTAATTGAAATGAAATTTCAAATGAAATCAAGGTCAAAAAATTGAAATTTACCCGCCAAAGTATAGTCCATATCAAAGCCATAGAATTTGATGTTCTCCAAATGCAGTGACCGGTTAACGAAGATTCTGTTGAAATGAAATGAAAAAGAAAAAAAATTTAAATTAATTTTAATTTCATTTGACGGTTAATTTCAGTAAATTTCAAAGACCTTTTATCCTGCACTCGATACTTTTCAGCAAAATATCTTTTAATGACATTTCGGTTAAAATTATAATTTTGTCTTTGTAATAACAGATGTTTTTGCGTGAATGTCACACAAATTATTCTTCCTATACGATTATTTACGTTCATGATTATTAAAGGTAATTTATTTTATTTATTTTTATTATTCTAAGAGAGATCTCTTCACTTGTAAGTGTGATGCCCGAATAAAATCATTTAAAATCAAGATAAAGTGAAAATTGTCTTTTTTTTCTGTTATTTTTCTCTTATTTATATTTTATTTACATTATTATTAATAGAAAACAATGATAATGAAAGCGCCTGGTATTTTTTTACACTTTCAACGTTATTTTATACTTTAAATGGAAACGCCTGGTCCTTGAACTGGTATTTTTTAAATCGTGAGCGTTTTTTTGCACTTAAAATGGAAACGCCTGGTACTTTTTTGACCTTGAACTGGTAAGTTTAAAATCATGAGCGTTTTTTCACATTTTAAATGGAAACGCCTGGTTACTTTTTTTTAATCAAACTAATGATATTTTGAATGAATGGAGACGCCTGGTTTTTTTCTCTTATATATTTTAAATCACTCAAAATTTAAAATCAATCAAACTTTTAATAATTTCAGTTGAAATTCAAGTTCATACTAAATGAGAATCATCTTAATTGAGCAACATCTCCAATGTAAATATTTTTATTGTAAAATATTCTGCGTCTCATATTTTTTTTTATATTCTTTTACTTTTATCATGTAAATTTACTTTTACACACAGGTATAAAAATATTTCACTCTAATTTTATTTTATTTCAAATTTTATCACAGTTTTTTTTTCATTGTCATTTTCATTGATACATCACTCAAGTCAAAATTGACATCTTTTTATTGTTATTATCATAATTTAATACTGATCAAATATTTTGATAAAAAAAATTATAATCTGATAAAATGTTTCAAATTATATCAGCATTATCATAACACAAAAAAAACAAAAATTGCTATTCAAATATTTATTTTATGCTAAATTGCTACTAGAACTTAAAATAAATGTGTGTCTTTCTATCACGGTGTGTCGCACTTTAATATAATAATAATAATGAAAATAAAAATAAAATAATAATAATAACAACAAAAACATGTATAAAATGAATGTAAAATTAAATCAATTGAGTTTGTGAATTGAGTTGAGCAAAATTATACACACTGAGTATGCTTTTTGATAAGAATAAGAGAGGTAAAACAAAATTTAATTGAATACACGTTTATTTTGATTATGTGAAGAGTGATTGAGAAAAATTGATTTGTTTTAATTCAATTTGGTGCATTATTTGATTACTTGATGACTTGTGAAGAGATATTTTCAAGTTGATTACAGGCTCTTTAGTTTTTTTAATGATAAGTAAAATCTTTGCTTTTGTGAATTTAAGGCGTTGCCTTATATCACGTTTAATGATGTATGGGAACGTTGTAGCGTGTAAAAAATTTCGCAAACGACCTGAAGGCTGAAAACTACCACGGATTTTTAAGAAAAAAATCGAGACAAGCCGGACTTGGTCATAAAATTCTCAAAAACGTAAAAATTTTTCTGAAATTTCTATTTTTGAGGAACTCGTTGACCGAGTTGGTTAAGTGCCTGGTATCATTTGTAATAATCTAGGGGGTTCGAGTCCAGTCCCGTACATCAAAATGAATTTGTGTTTTTCGAGTTTCACATGTACTCAAGTTTTACTTAAAATACATAAAAACCATCGTGGGATTTTTAAGGGCGCTGAGTGAAACCTGATGGTGACTGGATCGGACGACAGTATAAATTGTAGATCTCACGTGGTTAGGCCATAGATAAAAGGCGCGTACAATGTAAGCTTCGGCTGATGTAGTATAAACACAATAGGACCATTAGGTCCCCAGTGGAGCTTATTCATATTTAATATTTTGCCATTTTTACTCTCTTAATATATGAAATAGCGACTTGGTCAGCTCAGCAGATTTGAAGCTTTAAATAGGTTAGGTTCTACAAGGGCACCACCGCGGTCTCAAAGAGTCCTATTGTGGTCAAGCTTTAAATATTCTCTACAACTTTGCTTCAGGTCACTTCTACCTTAAACTTATAAAAAGTAAAGTTTTCTTAAATCAAAATTTCGCATTTATATTGCCTAGAGGGCGCTCGCAACACATAGAGTAGTCAAAAATTCTGATTGCATAATTTCGATACGAAAAATCGAAAAATTTTAAATTCTGTTATTTTTCGGAACCAAATTGACCCATCTTAATATATAAGATTTTTTCTCCCAAAAATTTCAATGAGAGCTAATCGTGTTTTCTCTTTAAATTTGTATCACTAACCCATATTTTGAATTTCGGACATGAAATTCATTATCACGAAAAATATGTGAAAAAAATTGATCGTCCTTCATTCATTGAACTGATTAGAAAAAAAGTCGTAACTTAATTTAATGTCATTTTAATTTCATTAATGCGTGCAGGTTGCTCCACTTTAATTCATTTAAATTTATTCTTTTAATTCAGATTTTTAAATTTAAAAAAAAAATTTTTTTAAAAAAATGAATTTTCGTCATACAAGTCAAATGTTAACCCTTTACCTGTTAGCCGGATAATATCTCTGTAAATAACAAAATTGACTACTCTTCATTTTCACTTAAATGTCACAAGAATACTAGACACGATTTTACTATTTCCTTACAAATTATCATTTCTTTTGTTTTCATTCAATACATAACAAAATAAAAGAAAAAAAATTAATTCTAATGCCAAGTGAAAAAAAAGTTGCAATGAAAATTCATTTCAATGTGCTTTGGTGTGAGATCAGATTCTATGAAAATGTTATAAAAATTGAAATTCATCGTTAACTGAAGCGTGAATAATGAATGAAAATCCCAAAATAAACATCGATGCTGATACAAGGAAAATGTTTTTTTTACGATTCATTAAATTTCAAATACTGTCACGTTACTTTCAGTGTACCGACAGTGAATGAAGCCATATAACAATGATGAAAAGAGAAAAAAAAATTTAAATGGAATAAAAATAGATGATTGTTTATCTAATTTTCATTTTAAAGTAAAATGTCATGAAGGAAAGGTGTATCAGACAAGTAAATTTTCTCAAAGGGCTTCATTTAAGTCACTGTGAAGAGAAAATTTTCTTTTGATGATTGACACTTAATATTGCATGACTTGAAATGAAAAATTTATGTATCAAATTTTTCTTTCTTCATCCAATAATTATGTCATGAAAACGATCTCGTGATAAACAATTAAACGAAAATGTGTTGAAAAGAGAGAAAAAAAATATCTGAGTTTCCATTATACAAGGAAAATTAATGGAAAACATGAGATCACAATAATTTAAAATTAAAACAATTTAAATCATTTCCAGTTCACTCATATTAAAAAAAAAAAGAAAAATCTCGTATCACCATTCAACACGTGTATGTTAAATATAAATTTATTGTTCGATCAATTTTACACATGTTACGTGGAATTCTATACGCTTTTATTTGTAACTCATCATGAATAAGAAGAAGTTGTAAATGTTTTTTTTAATTCATTTTTTAAAAGCCGGTCGTGTAATTTCTTTCTATAGAAAATACAAAAGAGAACGCATGTGTAACATATCTGTGTATTGTGTTGTGAGTTCCTGTTATTTCTGTTCTATTATAAACATTATATTTAAAATAAATATTGTATAAAATAAATACATCAAACAATATAAATAATAAGGTATCGAAAAATTGGGCATGGGCGTGCAATTTTTGGGGTTGAGTTGGTATGAATTGTACAAGGAGGGAGCACTGAGATATGGGGTATGTCAAAATGAATTAAAAGTAACATACTCTTGATCTCGACATCAATCGATCGCTTCAACTAGACTTAATTTACAACTTTTTAGCATTTCGGAAGCACGTCGTTAATTTAAGCAACTTAAATGCCTACTAAATTTACCCGAAGTCCAATTTAAGTCATTTTAATTTAAAATTCGCATCCGACCGCCATTTTCGAAAATCTAAGTCACAGACGCACAATAACCTATATACCGAACGGAAGTGAAATCTCTACCAAGAGGCGGTTGCTTAGGGCTTTAGGCTAGAACTTTTAGGTAATGAACTCTTGATCATCTGAACCTTTGATTGAAGTAACATCAGCTGCTAGCACAAGAGTTGGCCTTTAATGTGAAATTAATATGATAAAGCACCAGTTAGCTTTGAAATTGTCATTTGCCCTTTGAGTATAAACATATTATTTTAAAGCATTTTTCATCGATCCACCAAATTATCTTATCGAAAATGGTAAGTCAATTGTTGAGCTGATTTATCCTGTCAGGGTTTTTTCAATCTATTAGTATATTATATTTATGTAATTTATTTAAGTAAATTGAAAAGGCACTATTCAGCTTAGATTTATGAATTTAATGAACCATTTTTACACAGAATGAAACAGGAAAATAATCTTCACATACCCATTACCTCACATGTTACTAACACGTGTTCAAGTGTTTTGGAACCAAGAATCACCTGAATTTTTCTACAGAGACTCAAACAATTTTATGCTAAAAGCACGGTTTTATGATTCTGTACAATTTTGACGAGTTAAGCGTCGCACGCTGAAATGAATGAGGTTGAAAATGATATAACAGGGACTTTGAAGACTGGCTCTGGAATTGCTTCTAGCTTTTGTTGAGTGGGAGATGGATTTCCTTTTCTTAAGACGACCGCCTTATCTTTGCTGCATCCAGGTGCAGGTTCATTAGAATCTACAACAGTTATGTAAAGACGAGGTTTCTTCCGTATTTCGAATGTCTCATCATCATCAGAATCATGACGACGTTTTGAATTCAATTTATTCATATCGACCAGTTCTTCATTTTCAAAACATTCCATTTTTTTTTTCATTGACCACGAAGTACTACTATAGTTTAGAGACACTAAAAACTGAGACCATTTCATGATGTCTTTTCTTTTCCATTCAGTGTAAAAATGGTTCATTAAATCATAAATCTAAGCTGAATAGTGCCTTTTCAATTTACATGGTTTTAAGGCTGATTCCACTGCTTCTACCCATATTTTATAGAGAAATAAAGCATCCTTTACATTCTCTGGGATTTTACTTCATTGTATGATGAGTTATTTTTGAGGGTACAAATAATGTTTTCGTTAAAATTATATCGAATCATAAGATTGTATTTTCGCCATTAAAATTGTATGATTCAAAGGAACAATAAAATAATTCAGGTCTTTAAGCGTAAGGACACACATTACAGATAGTAACATTTCATGTAATCGAAATGAATCTTTTTTAGTTTTCCATGTTCATTTTAGTCATGTCCTGCTGGGATCCAAGCAAAGTATTTGTCAGAAGCATTAGTTACTAGTGAGGTCTAATTTCACAACTGGTTTAAGGTAAGATAATGATAAATGGGTATGCACAATGAACCCGTTTGTAGGTCTGATTGCTGGTTCTCTTCTGAGACCGCCCTAAAAATCTGATCTAAGGTTAGAGAGGAAATTTTAACTCCATAATAAGGTTTGCAAGCCTCGTATCAATATTACGAGAATATTTCATCACTAGCAAAGTCCATAGGATAAAATTTCACATGAAATTTCATTTGACGTTTATTTTCTGTAGAAACACAAACGGAAACTTCAAAATTATGTACGTGAAATTTTCAAACGTCAAATTGAATACTGTTCTATGAACTAAATCCATCAAAATATTCTATCAATCGTCTCATTGAATTTTTCCTCTCCCCACTTCTTCCTACTCCACTGCAAAATAATTGAATACACACGATTGACATTACATGTGAGTGTTACACGAGATGCTGTAACAGTACACTTCAATTTAAGAATCACATCAATTCATTGTAATAAAATAGTAAAAATTAAGTGGAACAGTATAAGATTTCACGCTCAATTGTAAATACATACCACAATTTATTAATTTGATAATAAAATAAAATTAAATAACCATAAAATATCAAATTTAATTTAGTTCAAAAGACATTTAAAAGTACAAGACAAAAAAATCATAAGGAGAGGAAAAATAAAATTTCTTATCAATTTCAAAAAAAAAATTGAACATTAAAGAGTACGTCAGTGATAATTTGATGATATTTCGATATTTATTTACAAAAATTGATAATCAAATTTGCTTGTTCTTTTTCATGTTTATTCTAAATTAAAATTCTGACTAGTGATAATAAAAAGGAATTTCAAGGCCATCGTTTTGTTTTCATCTTTTATATGAATTAAATTCGCATTTAAAATTAATTCATAAAAAAAAACATTGAATACGAGGAAGTTAAATGAAGAGAAGAACAAGATTTTAGCTTCGTACATGTAAAATTTGTATTTAAAATAAAACAAAAAAATCAAAAGAAGTGCAGATACATCAAATTTCGTGAAGTGGAAATTGTTGTTGTTCTTATTCATTTTTTTTTTGATAATGTTATGTAGACACATTTATTTATATAATACGTAGGCATCAAATCACACATCGTACATGTAAGAATTGGAAGAAGAAGAAAGAAGTGTATTTAATTCCAGTGTTAACAAAATTCGTGTATTTCAGTTGAGTTTCTGCTTTCTTGTTAACAAGACGTAAAAACAAAAAAATTCGTTTTTCTGTCATCAAGTAAAAAAAATTATCAGTGAATTTAAATTTAAAAAAAAAAAATCGAAACATGCCACATACAAAAACGACTCCAACTGCCATTAATTTGGACGAAATTAATGCAATGCCATTAAAGAATTTTGTTCGTCCCGATAAACCGTCAAGTTGTACATGGCATCGTAATATCCAGAAAGATCCGGAACTTTTAAAGACAAATCCACACAGTGTGAGACCATTTTGCAAGGAAAAAGTCAAAATTATTCCGGATATTTTACATGCAATTGGATCTACGCCCATGGTCCGGCTGAATAAAATTCCCCAATCTATGGGCATCGAGTGTGAGATGTATGCAAAATGTGAGTACTTGAGTCCAGGTGGTTCTGTCAAGGATCGTATTGGATATCGCATGGTGCTGGATGCTGAGGAAAAGGGTTTGCTGAAACCAGGCGCCACCATTATTGAACCAACTTCTGGTATGACATTTAATTTTTAATTTTCTTTTTCAATGTAAATGAAATTGAATTTAATTTCAAATCATAGTAAAAAAAAAATGAATCACATCCTCTTTATTTAATTTTTTTTTCAATTTAACTTTTAACAGGAAACACCGGAATTGGACTCGCCATGGCATCTGCCGTGAAAGGATATCGCTGCATCATTGTCATGCCATTGAAAATGTCTGATGAGAAAGTTGGCACTTTGACAGCCCTCGGTGCCGAGATCATCCGAACTCCAACGGAAGCCGCATTTGATGATGAAGCTGGACTGATTGCCGTTGCCCAAAAAATTCAACAGAAAATTCCCAATTCAGTCATTTTGAATCAATACACAAATCCAGGCAATCCCTTGGCACATTACGATCAGACAGGCGCTGAAATTTTATGGTCAATGGATGATAAAATCGATATGGCAGTTCTAGGAGCAGGCACTGGTGGAACTGTGTCTGGTGTTGCACGTCGCATCAAGGAAGTTGTGCCAACATGTGAAATCGTTGCCGTTGATCCTGAGGGCTCAATTTTAGCTCAGCCTGAGGAACTCAATGAAACGGAAACGAATTACTATGAAGTTGAGGGAATCGGATATGATTTCATTCCGACAGTGTTAGACAGGTCAGTTGTCGATACATGGATCAAAGTTGCTGATAAGGATGCTCTTCCAATGGCACGTCGCTTAATCCGCGAGGAGGGTCTTTTATGTGGCGGCAGTAGTGGAGCCGCAATGGTTTGCGCATTAAAAGCCGCCAAGAAATTGAAAAAAGGACAAAAATGTGTAGTCTTATTACCAGATAACATCCGCAATTACATGACAAAATTCGTGCAAGACACGTGGATGGAGATCCGAAATCTCAAAGATCCAGAAAATGTGGTCGGATTCTCCTGGTGGGATGCTAAACTCGGAAATTCACTTGAAATTGTGCGAAAAAATAGTGTCACAATTAAAATGTCATGTCAAGACGTCGCGAATTACCTTAAAGACAATGAAATTTATTGTGCAATGGTGTTAGATGCCGATAACAAGCCATTTGGATATGTGACAACCACCCACTTGTTGACAGCTCTGGTAAATGGAAAACTGAGTCTCAAACAGGCAATTAAAAAAGACGCCTTTTTCCATCAATTGACAAAAGCCCGTTACAACACCACCCTCGGACAAGTAGCACGTGCCCTTGAAAAAGAACAATTCTTGGCAGTTGTCAAGAAAAATGACGATGGCTCCGAATCGTTTGACGGTTTTATCTTACAAAAAGATATTTTAGCATTTGTTGCCAAGTCTCACGCTTAAAATTCAACTTGAATAAATTTAACTTCATCACCATAATTTACGTATTTGTGTGAAAATTTAAAATAAATTACAATCATTATTATCATTTACTTGAATCACAAAAGCGCATTGTTACATCATAACAATAATTTAAGAATCTTCATACTTTGTTACGTACGTATGTGCGCGTATTACGTACGTATCCAGGAAAAAAATTTGATCGTCTTAATAATGTGGAAAATTTATTCATATCAGATTATCGTTAAAAATTTATGTTTTATATAAAAAAATAGTAATTAATGAAATTTGATGGACCATGAAATAAAAATATATTTTGATATGAATTTTAAATGAAAAAAAAATTATGTATAAACACGTTACATGACAAATTTCTTATCACTTTCATGAAATTTGGAGCAAAAAATAAAATTATCAGGGAATATTAAATGTTTAAAAATAAAAGTAAAAGAAAAAAATGTGTAATAAAATTTAATTAAAATCTATTTTTTTTTATTATTCGTTCATTTTCATGCTTTTTGCTCGTCAGTTTCATACGAAATCGATTTTTGGCTCTGATCCTCATCCTCTTCTTCTTCGATGGCTGATTCCAGACTTGCTTCATTTTTAATCGCAGGAAGCACAATATTTTTTTTCGTATGATTTTTGTTGTGAGTCTCAAAGGCAGATCTTTTGCTGAATCCTTTCTCGCATATCAAGCACATGAACGGATATTCACCGGTATGTGTGTATCGATGACGTTTCAAGTCCGTAAAATGACTGTAACGCTTATCACAGTCCTTACATTCATAGGGGCGTTCTCCTGGAATTACAATGAAAATTATTAAATTGAGATGAGAGAATTTAAATTAAATTGAGTGTGAAATTTTACCTGTATGTTTCCTCATATGCGCTTGTAGTCCGGTCCGCCTTGCAAATGCCGATTCACACACCGTACACTGATATGTTTTGATGCCATTATGTGAGTTCATGTGTTCCTTCCAAAATGCCTTTCGATGAAACACTTTATCACATTTATCGCAATAGAAATTCGATCTGACATCGTGCATAATGTACTTGTGATGATTTAGGCTGCTTTGACGCAAATACTCTTTATCACACTGGTCACACTTGAAAATGTGATCGCCGTAGTGTGTGGTATCAAAATGTTTCCTGAGTTGACCTTGAGACTGGAAAATTTCGCCACATCCTTCAATATCACAATGAAACTCCTCCATGCGTGGTGCATTTACGTGTTTCAATAAATCTTGTCGACTTTCAAAACAGGAATTGCATAAAAAGCATGCATGGCCCCAAACGTCATTGTTGTTAACGAGCTCCTTGTGTTCTATCTGGAAATGTTCCTTCATCTCGACTTTGGTGTTTGCTTGTGCTGTGCATTGACAACACCCATATTTCGCTTTTCGCTTAGGTTTTCGATTCTTTTCCCGCTCAATTGTGATGGCTGATTTCTCGTAAGTTCGTTTTTTCCTTGGTTGCGATGAATCGTGTCGTTCTGATTCACTTGTCTCCACAACTCTGTACACAAGATCATCTGTATTTGTTTCGTGAATTTCAACATCTTCAATTAAAATGTCTTCGCCATCCAGGTATTCTGTGTCCATGTTATCTGAATGCATTTCCTCGTGATGTTGGGCCAAATCCTCTTCCGAGTAAAATGTTTCCATGCATTCAGCGCACGTTCGATGTTTCATTTTGGAACTCATACTGTCAAAGAGTTTCATACAAACAAGACAACGTTCATTTTCGACATCAACTTCGGCATTCATGTATTCCCATTTGTGGACATTTGTTTGGTGCTCAATTAAATCTGTGCTGTTATCAACAATCAGTGTACACATGCAACAGGCAAATCCTTGACTTTCAAGGCCACTTTCAGTTTCATACACAATTTCATGATTCTCAACTTCTCCTTCATCGATGGACGAGGCTGAAATTGGAATTTCATCAACACCCAGCTTTTCATTGAGTAAATCACTGAATAGCGTAACACTTTCCAGGCATCGCTTCCTTATCTCATTCCCTATTTCTAACATATTGTAACAACCCTTGCATATTTTATTAGGCAAATGCTCGTCTGGTTGTAGCTTTAAATGAAATTAATATTAAAATTAATCTTTGTTTACATGAAAAAAAAAGTTAAAATTTCATACCTGAATTTGTGCAATATTTTGTATCAATTCTTGACACGATTCAATGTCACAATGCAATGTAACGTTATCTTTAAAACAAAGCCGGCACATTATCGGATTAATTTCTATTTTAATATCCATTTTAATTGGATTTCAATCTCAATTTATAAATTTACAAGTTAAAAATAAATTTATTTTCCAAACATTGAAATTGTGACAGTTAAAAAATGGCGTTTAAAGTAAAACGTCAAAACACAGGGATGGACATTGAAATGTGGTGATTGCCCTATTAAATGTCGCATGTCAACAAAAATTGAATTGAAATTTCAATTCAAATTGCAAGATGACAACAAGAATTGAAATTGATGAGTCCTTGTGTCGAATTTGCCTGTTAAATGATGTGAATTTAGTTGCTACGGTGAAATCTTGTGCGGAACTCATTGAAAATGTGGCACAAATTAAAGTGAGTATGGAATTTCTGATATCAATTTACATTTCAATTTATTTTTTGAAATTTCACAGTTCCTCGAATTACCTGGCATGCCGGAAAATATTTGTAGTTCCTGTCTGGAAGCTCTTCAGAATGCAAATCAAATCAAGGAAATGTGCCGGAAAAGTAAAATGCAATTAGATGACCTTTCAATGGTGCGATGCTGTTTGTGTTCCCAGAATTTTGCTTTAATTGAATTCCTGGAAGATCATTCGTGGAAAATTCATAAATGTAAGATAAATTGTGTAAATGTAAGCGAAGATCCTGAACAAGTGAGTCGATGCCCAATTTGTCGACACAGCTTCATGTCATGGCATGATGAGAATTTTCATCGGACATGTGATTTGTGTTTCACAACTTTAACTGATGACAAGGCTTTTGAATTTCATATGGAAACGCATTTCAATGATGAACTTAAAACAGAAACCTTGAAAAATGTGGATTCAGTTCCAGTCCCACCACGAAAACGTCTGAAACCGTTAATTTCCATGATTGACGAAATTCCTTGCAATGAAAATGATGAAAATTCAATGAAATTAAGTGAAGCCCTTGCCGAAACAATTTCATATCCAAAAAATTACTGGTTCGGTTGCTGTCAATGTGGATTCCGGTCTGAAACGGCATACGCACGAAATTTACATTTCAATGAAAATCACAAAAATCCGAATCAAGCTCAATCTGAATCGGAATTTGGATGTCATTTGTGTAAGAAATTCTTTCCATGTGAAGAAGATCGATTGACTCACCTTCATTATGACAGCAAATCCCTTAAATGCTCACTTTGTTCCGAAATCTTCGAATCATATCAGACATTTAACGGTCATTTCATTGAAGATCATAAACTAAATTTAAAACATGACTGTTCGAACTGTGATATGGCATTTCAATTATTTGAAGAGCTTCTTGATCATGTGAGTCTCGTTCACGGTGAAAAACCTTACGATTGCAAGGTGTGTGGAAAGAATTTCAATCAAATGAAATCGATGAAAGAACATTTGAAACGTCACGAAGGAGTCAAACAATTTCAATGCTATTTCTGTGCACTCATGATGCTGAATCGTAAAGACTTGCAAAATCACATTCTGAAGAGGCATAAAAATGAAAAGAAATTTAAATGTAAAATCTGTGAAAAGGCGTTTAGTAATCAAAGTGACTTGAAAAGGTACAATTTTCATTTAAAATTAAAATTTTTAAGCGTATTTCATGTCGATTTGGAAAAAATGCGAGATTGGGGACACTTGTACTGTCTGTCTCTCGGTCTGTGTCAACTTATATTTAAATGGGGTCTTGAAAGCCCACTCGGAAGAAAATTTGATGATTCAAATAACGAACGTAAGAAAAAATGTCAATATCGATTCCCTTCTGAGTCAGAAAATATTCAATTTAACGGTTTTTGGCGTTTCAGCGCTTGACAACGATTTGTACGCGTGTATGGACGGTCTGTAGAGTTATACGGTGACGGTTTCTCGTTTCGTTGTTTTCAGAGTATTCGATCAAAGGGATGTCTAACTGATTTATTCGTATAAAAATTTGAATAAAAATTCGGACGGAGCCAAAAATTTTAAATTTAAAAAAAAAACCGTTAAAATGTTTCAATGGACAATGAGAAGGAAACTGCTGGAAACACGAGGCCAACACTAAGACAAAAGGTCCAAGTCGAAAATAATCGAATCTTAACATAAAACTTCATATTTTAACAACGAGCTCGGTCGCATCGAAATGCACTTTTTTGAATTTGAATTTTCGGCAAACGTCCGTGTAAAATTTGTTTTATGTAAATGCGCTTATGTACATCATTCAAGATTCCGTTCTAACATTTTTTTTCCATTTAAATTAAAGTCATTCACAGTCACACTCCAGCGAACCCTCATTTCATTGCAAGACATGTACCAAAGGATTTCGGGACAAGCGGAGTTTCGCTCATCACCTGGTTGCAGCCAAATGCAAACCTCCTCCAATTGAAATTGAAATTATTTAGGACAATAAAAATTTAATTTTACATTAACATATTTAAATGAAATTGTTTTAATTTTAACAATTAATTTTATGAAATGAAACAAGTTTAAAAAATTTCCATTTCAGGAAAATTTTTAACGGTTTTTTCGCATGTCATGTCAGGTCACCTTTTGCAGTGAATATTTTCAGATTTAAGGAAATTTTAATTGAAAGGGGATGAAAAATTAAAAATTATTCTATTGCATTGAAAAAAAAAACGTTATTAAATTACAAGACGTTACGACGCATTAAAATAATTTCTCACCCCAATCAAACATCGTCTTTTTGACATTTGATGTCTTGTACAAAAAAAATAAACTTCAAACAGCTTGTGTATCGAAATTCTTTCCTATGGATTTTGTTAATTTAATATAATAATAAAATATTGTAAAAAATTCAATAAAATTATATTTTTCCGAAAAATAAAGTGATTGTGTTCCAATTATTGAAATTGTTGTGAAGGAAAATATGTCGCATGATTCTCAAAATGATGATAATAAAAAGTGGAAAAAAACACCAAACCATCATGGCCGACATCGTGCTTCATCTTCATCGAATAATAATGCAAGTGAAAAAGTGAGAATAAATTTTGCATTACAAGATCACGGTTACGGGATCTCAACGGGATCCAGTGATCTGTCGGGCAACAATACATTTTTCCAATTTGGCAACAAATACACAAATGGAACATCATCCGGAAACACTTTGCTGTCGACACAATCAAATAACATGAATTGTATCACAGATTATTACAGATCGGTAAAACGTCGTGCAAGCACTGGTCTGACTGGACCACAAGCTAAAATTGCGAATACCCAATCGAGCTCGAGTGTTGTGCCGTCAATGCAGAGCAATGGAAATACACCGAATGGCACAAAGAAACGATATACGGAGGGAACTCGGTATGATACATCACTTGGTTTGCTCACCAATAAATTTGTAAATTTGTTACAAAACTCCCAGAATGGAGTGGTGGACCTGAATGTGGCATCTTCAACACTAAATGTACAAAAACGTCGAATATATGATATCACAAATGTCCTTGAAGGAATTGGGATCTTGGAAAAAAAGTCCAAGAACAATATTCAATGGAAGTGTGGTGGATCTGTCGGTAATATGGATAAAATTAAGAAAATCCAAAATGAACGCGATGCACTTGAACAAAAGGAAAATATGTTGGATAAATTGATGATGGAATTGAGAACTTCTTTGAATCATCAATTTGAAAATACCGCTCACGCTTATGTTACGTGCCAAGACTTGAATGCCATTGATACATTTAAAGATCAGATAATTGTTGTTGTTAAAGCACCTGAAAAAGCTACATTGGTATTGCCAGATACCAAAACACCTCGTGAAATTTATCTTAAATCCGATAATGGTGAAATAAATGTATTTTTGTGTCCAGAACCGACAACAAGTGAGCCGACAACACCAATCAAGGATCCTCTCCTAGAAGACATTGACACATTTGTCACCCCAATATATGAAAAGTACTTGAGTCCTCGTGTAAAAACGGGTCAAAACTTAAACAGACCAATTGGGTCAGCACAAAGAAACTTGTCTAAAGCATTAGCAGAACCAATTCCACAAACTTATCCCACAAATGAAGCACCAACCCAACAACAACAAAATAACATTACATTGGATCTTCTCAATGTAGCTCAAATTAAGCAAGAATATGCCGAATATTCCACAACAACTACAACAGTTTCAGAACAAACAAATCCTGAGACAAATGAAGATGTTAAACCTACCACAACACAACAAACAACATTCACAACAACACAAGGCAGTGGTAGCTACGAGCAGACAATTAACACGCAAGGATCTCAAGGGAGCTCAGTTAAAAATGTTCTGATATCAGATATGGGAGACTTTAGTCCATTGCATATGCCACAATTTGATGCCTGCGATGATCTGACAAGATTTTTGACGATTGAACCACCATTGGAGACTGATTACAATTTTGCATTGGGTAACTCAGAGGGCGTCTTTGATTTATTCGATTTTGAGTTTTAGAATATAAGATGAAACATAATTTTTTTTTTTTTTAATTTTAAAAATAATAATTATAATAATTACAATTTGTGTTTTAAGGAAACATTTGAGCATATAATAAAATAAATATTTTATCTCTCAATTTAATTGACTTTTCAGTGCATTTCATAAGAAAAAATTCGAGTGATCCATCGTGCGAGGTTGGGCTTTTTGGCCTGGAACTTAAAATTTATGAGGATTTGCCCTTTTTCTTGTAATTTGGGATAAGGGCCCCGTTTTTGGACTCCAGATCCTTTGAATGTCATTGAATCGATTTGGGGATCAGGGTCAGGAATTCAAAATTTTCAAAAAAAACCGTTACAATTCCAAAAATTTTTACTTTCAGCCCCGACTCAAAACTATTTTCATTGCATTGAAATGCCTCTCATCCAGTAAAATTTCGAGTGATACAAATTTCTAATTTTTTCCTTTCATTTTATTTTCAATTCAAATAAATTTTCCGTTTCATTTGAAATTTCATCGATTATTTGCATGAGTCGCCACATGACATGTCAAGGCACTTCTCTTAGCGAATCCTTTTTTGCAAGTTTCACATACAAAAGGATAATCCCCCGTGTGACTGTATGAGTGGCGTTTCATATCTACATTTAAAAGGAAAAAAATCAATTAACTGAGGACATTTTCAACTTCAATGAAAAAAAAATCATTTTACCAGAATAATGCGAATACCGTTTCGGACAAAATTTGCATTTGAACGGCTTAGCGCCCGTATGTGATCTCATATGAGTCCTCAATGCACCCGTTGATGTGAAAGAATTTTGACACAATTTACAAACGTGTGGTCTAAGTCCCAGATGAATGTTACGATGCTCGATAAAACTGATTTTTTTCTTGAAAACTTTCCCACAATCCGGACACAGTCGATTATTTTTCTCGTTGTGATGCATGTACTTGTGATACCGCAACGATTCAAGTCGATCATAAACTTTTTCACATTCATCACATCGAAATTCTTGCGTGTCATTGTGCACTGTCTCCATATGCTGCTTATATTTCGGGAAACTTGACAGTTGTTCGTTACACTGATCACAGACATAACTTTTCATGCGAGGAATTTTGAGGTGTTTTTGGAGATCGGTCTTACTAAAAAATGGGGTGAGACACAATTTACATGTGTTGATGCCTTGGAGAGTTCCTTCAAATATCTCGTCAGCGTGATTTGAATCGAAATGGGATTTACATGCGTCATGGGTGCTGAACACGTCGCTGCACTTACAGCATCCGAATTGTTTGGTGGTTTTTGTCTTTTGACTTGGAATTACAGATTTCATTTGATTATTTGAAGTGTTTTCTGTGCAATTTTTCTTCATACTATGAACTAAATGTGATTCTGATGTTGCGAAATGTTTCCCACAATCACCACATGTCCTATGCCGAGTATTTGCGTCAAATGTCGGGAAATTTCGTTTACAAACAAAACAATAAAAAGAAGTTTCATCATTTTCATTTCCATTAATTTCAGTGTTATGCAACTCTGAGCAGTGACATCTCAGCTCCTCCTCATCCGTGTAACTTTCATCACAGATGCAACATCGATAAATTTGTGACTTTTCATTTTCCTCCTCCTCTTCCTGAAATAATTCAATTGAATTTGAATCCTCAATGAAAACGTCTTCAAAATCTTCCACAATTTTCGCGTGATTTTCCTCGTCAATCACAATGACTTCCCTTTTCAGAAAATAACTGGTACTTTGGATGATTAAATTTCGGATCTCATTTGCAGCGATCAATTGGTTCATGCACTCATTACAAATCTTTTCGGGACAATCTTCGTCCAAGGTCATCTGTGAAAATTACATTCAAATTAAAATGAGGAATTTCATTTAAAAGTTCCAATGAAAATTATACTTTGACTTGTGATATGACTTCAATAATTTCAAGCCATTCTTCCATGGCATTGACAACAGTTTCATCTTCCTTTAAGCAAATTCGACAAATGTCTGATGAGGATGAGGCAGGTTCTTCCATTTTAAATTTAAATTATTATTATTTGAACTTTTTTCCTATCAATTTCATGGAAAATTTCAATGTTTTGTTTACAAAATTCATTTAAAAAAAAAATCCGCTTAAATGTCGCACATAACTGTCATTTCATTGTTTACAATCGATTTTATAAATAAATTGAGCTTGATTTTCATTCATATTTTTTCATGACACAATTAAATTGAAATTAAAATAAAATTTTACTTTAATCAAATTTTGACGACTTTTTTAAAGTCATTTCACACTTAAAACAATGGCCCAACTGTGCAGAATGTGTCTCGAGCCCAACAAAAACATGGAAGTCAATATTTTGAATTACGTTGAAATAATTGAAAATCTCGTTGAAATTGAGGTAAAATTACATTTAAACATAATCAATTTCAAATAATATTTTTTTGCAATTCAAGTTTGACCGAAATCCGGAACTCCCCCAATTGATATGCGATGACTGCGAGGAACGACTAGCTGAAGTGCAGGAGATTCGCAATTTGTGTGTTAATAGTTATGATTATTTTTTGAATTACAATCCTGTTGCACTGAAAGAAGAGGTTCTGGAAGTAAATGAAACGGAAAGTAATTTTCAGGATTATGAGAATTTGGAAATTTTGGAAGAGGTGGAAGAGGACGAGGAAATCGCTGAAATTCAAACAGGGGAAATTGAAATTCAAGGCAATGAGGAAGAGGAACAGTTCAATACAATTAAAAGAGAGGATGTTACAGAAGATGATACAGGTCAAGAGATAATTGTGCCGAAAATTAATGAGATAAAGAAAGAGTTGAAAAGGAAAGGGACGATTGGTGAGTAATTTTCAATGAAAATATGAAATCAGTTTAAATTGAGATCAGTCAATTGTGACCTTGAATAAGCCACTATGATGAAAAATTTCATATAAATCCACTTCTGAATCAGAAAATATCTCATTTTAACTTTTTTTGTCTTGACAGAACCCGTCACCCACTTGTACGTGTCTGTATGGGTGGTCTGTAGTGCTATACGGTACTAGTCAAACATTTTCTGAATCAGACGGTTATTTTCAATTCAAATTTGAGATAATAAAAATTCCTTTTCATTTCATTTCAACAGGAAACATAATTTTTTGTGAGACCCCGAAAAAGAAGCCAAAAGTACAATCCTCCTTTGGACGGAAGCCACGCTCCAAACCAGAAAAAAATGAAAATTACTTTTATTGCTGTAAATGTCCAGATGTTGCATTTTCAAGTGAGGGCGCTGGCAATCATTGGATCAAATTTCACGAGGAACAGGAAAGTGATTGCCGTAAAATCGATGATGACGATCCCAAAACCGACCATTTATGTCTTTTCTGTCTCAAATCATTCAACACGTTGGAGGAACTCAAAAGTCACCGTTATAAAAACACATCAAATTTAAAGTCAAACATTTTCCTCTTCAATTGTACGTTGTGTGACAAAGCAGATATGACAATGCTCGATTACAGGTTGCATTGTGAAAAGGAGCATGGCAATGACGCAATTTATGTTTGTAATATTTGCTTAGCATCGTATAAAAATTTCAGTTCATTCAGCTCGCACGTGTATGTGAAGCATAAAAATGAACAAAGTAATGTGTGTTCGGAATGCGGAAAATCGTATGCACGTAAAAGTTACTTGGACTCACATTATCGCGTGGAACACGAAGGACGCAGGGACTTTAAATGCAGTTATTGCAATGCAATTTTCAAGCGAAATTGCAATTTACAATCACATATAAGGACACACACAGGTGAAAAGCCGTACAAATGTGTGGATTGTCCGAAAGAGTATTCGCATTACATTGACTTGAAGACGCACCGAGCGTATCAACACACGGGCGAATTCAAATATCATTGTACAGTGTGCGGAAAAGGATTCGTGAAGCCAAGTCAATTGAAAATCCATGTGGCGAAACATCCACCGGACGATGTGATCAAAGAGGAATTTGAATAATTTTAATTTAAATTAAATTAAATTTTTATTGTAAAAAAAAATCTCATAAAAAAATTGCATTTCATATATCACCATGTATATGCTTAAAAATATGATCAGACAAGTCGTTTTCTTTGTCAAATATTGCACGACATAATTTACAATTAAAATAACTATCGGAATGTGTTTTTTCATGATTGAGCATATGCTGCTTCCTCGAGAACTTCATGTGACACACACTGCACTCAAATTTCTTGATATTGTAATGTGTGACCTCACGATGTTGGATCATGAGTGAATTTCGAGCAAATACTTTGTGGCAAATGTTACACGTAAATCTTTTGCCGCCACAATGAATGTTATGCATGTGACTTGTGAGGGAATTCATGAATTGGTAGGATCTTGAACAGACGTAACATTTGAATTCGAGTTTCTCAGTTGGGTGTTCTCTCTCCATGTGTGACCTGTAGCCACGAATGTAAACTTTACAGATGTGACATTGATAGGCAAGACCTGGTTTGTATTTTTTCTTTGAAATTCGTTTGGGATTTGAATTTTTCTTTTCAACGAACACCACTTCAGGCAAGTTTTTTGGCTCAGGCACTGGATTTTCTTGAGGAGGCACCACTGGTTCTGTTATTTTACTCTGGTCAACTGGATTAAATACTGATAAATGTGTTTGAAGTAAATTTGTGTCATCATAGACAATTCCACACACCATGCACTGATTCACTTTTGGGTCGTCATACAAATCAATGGTATGTGTCGTTAAACAATGAGCTCTCATTAATTCCAATAACTCAAATGTTTCACCGCAAATGCAACACCTGGCCGTTTTTTCCTTATCAAAACTTCCAAATAAAATGCTCTCTGAAAATCCATCAGATTCCGAGTCCTCGCACGCTTCAGTGATATAAGCTTCATCACTATCCTCATCTAATAACTTACAAATTGCTTCATTTTCAAATGCTTTCATGCAAACAGCCTGACTCTTAAGACACATATCTCGCAGTAAATCAGCCTCCAGGACCCCATTCAGACACTGTTCACATATGAATTGAGGCAAGTTCGAGTCAAGCGTTAACTGTAAGTACACAAACAATTAACACTTGTTGATTTCATTGTTAACTAAACCTGTTTTTACCTTAACTTGAAACACTTTTAATATTATCTCAGCATAATTTTCAATTTTTTGATTGGATGTTGAGCACTTTTCAAAACAAATACGACAAATTTCATTCATAATTTAAATTAAAAACTTAAAATAATATAAAATAAATTAAAATTAAAAAAGAACAAAAACTAAATCAGAGTTCTAGATGACGTTGACACAACTTTCACTCTGAATACACAAAAGTTGTGCATGGTGAGCAAAGCAAAGTACCGTTAAGAATTTTAAACATGGAAACGTAAACAATTCGACCGTGACACCCTAATTACATTAATGTCGCGCATGTGTCGCACATGGTTGTCATAACAATGTTATTTTGTTGTGAAAAAAATAAAGCGAAATTTAACGGTGCTGTTTCTATAGAAGCTTAATTGATTGAAATTTAAATTAAATGAGATTAAAATGACGATAACGTGTCGAATTTGTCATGAACAAAATGAAAATATTGTTGGTGATGTTGAGGATTACTTGGAAATAATTCATCGCATTGCACAGATTCATGTAAGACATTTGACCTTATTATTTGTTTTTTTTTTTGCATTGGATTGTAAACAAATTTTATTTTATTTTAATATTAATTGCAATTTCAGCTCATATTCGATGATAATCTCTCTTCAAAAATATGTGATGGGTGTGTGAATGATTTACTTAACGCAGATACGTTACGGGACATGTTACTGGAATGCAATGAACCTGAGAAGAAAGTAATTTTAACAAAAACTGAAATTAAAGATGAATTGTATGAAGAAGAAGTTGAGGAAACAGTCGAATATGATGCGGAAGATTTGTATGAAATTATCGAGGAAGACGTTGAAATTGTGGATCAGCCCTCCATTAAATGCATGGTCTGTCCAGCGGAATATGAGACGGCCGATCAATTGAATAATCATATAGTGAAATGTCATTCAGAATTAATGCTAGACGAAGATGAAGATGAACCTCACATTGTAATTCCATCAAATCCACCGCCACCGAAAATTATTAGGGAGAAAAAGGAGAAATCTGAAAAAAATGAAAGAAAACGAGCACCAAGGATATATGTGTGTCATAGATGTGATTTGACAGTACGAAGTTTACCAGTTCATATGAAGGCAGAACATCCATTTGACCCTCCTGAATTTAAATGTCATTATTGCGACAAAATGTATCCAAAAATCTCAACTTTATACTCGCACATCAATAATCTGCACAGTACAAAAATCATGTGTGACGAGTGTGGCGCTGAATTTAACAGACATCATCGTTTAAGGGTACACAAGCTGGCAAAACATATGAATATCAAAGAATTTCAATGTGAATATTGCGAAAGTAGGTTTGCGAGAAAAGGAACTTTAATTGCACATTTGAGGAAGCACACAGGTAAGTTTTCGATTAAGGGGTGAGCGGGTTAAATTTGACAGTTCATTTTGTATAGATACACATACGGAAACGTCAATCCTTTACTTAAAAATTTTGTGAAGGCTTAAGCAGGTCACTTAGAAAAAGTTCAGCTGTCAAAAAAATTTCAAATTTGATCTACAATCAATTTTCTATAGATACACACACGGAAATGTCAAAATTTTGTATGTGAAAATTTTACATGTCAAAATGAATCTGCTCACCTTACAATTTTTTCATATAACATTAATTTTCACATCATTTTCTTTTAACTGTCCAGGTGAAAAACCATTCAAATGCAAATTGTGTCCCAAAGCATATGCGCACTTCTCAGATTATCGCACCCATGAAATGAGTCACACAGGCGAATGGAGTTACTTCTGTTCAATATGCAGTAAAGGATTTTACAAGCCGAGCACCCTTAAAAATCACATGAAAACCCACTAAAGTACTCATCGTCTCAAAATTGATCCAAATTCAGTTGCAGCCTAATTTCATAATAATAATTTTAAGTCGCCGATAAACGTCAAATAGAATTAAATGTAAACAATAGTTAAATTTAAATTAAATTTTGAATAGAAACAAGAAATAAATTGAATACGATATTTTATGAAAAAAATATGATAAATACCTGTAGAATTTGTTTAAGGAATGATGAATTAATTACAAATGACATTGAAAATTACAGACATATTATTAAAAACATCGCTCAGATTGAGGTAAGTGAGACATTGAAATTTCATTGGATTTTGAAACAAAAATTAATTCAATTTCATATTCAGCTGATATTAAATGACGAATATCCAAGTAAAGTGTGTGAAGATTGTTCACAAGATCTGTTAAATGCAAATTTATTGCGGGAGATGCTCTTGGAATGTAATCAAATTATCAAAAAGGAAGTTGAAGATCCAGAGTTTGAAAATGTCGATTGTGATGATGACGATGATCATGTTTTCATTGAATGTAAGGAAGAACTTGAAATTGATGACAAAATTCTGGCCACAATTGACATGAATGAGCATAAGGTGATTATAGCAGATGACGATTTTGAGGTTGAACTTTTCGATGAATTGTCAAAAGGGGGGTCCAATTCACAGTCGCCTTTAAATGAGAATTTCATTGAAGATTCGGATGATTCCTCTCAAGTACCACCAAATAAGAGAAGGCGTAAACAAAATAAAGTCACGTTACGTACTACGGAAAAACGTAAAAAACATTCCTCCCCAATTCGCATCGCAACCCCGGATCTTCGACCACCTGCAGAAGAAGTTGATCCAACTTCATTTAAAAAGGAGCCCAGTTATTCCTGTCATTACTGTAATACACTCCAACCAAATTTAGAAATCCACATGAAAACAATTCATCCCGACGAGGAACTCATCTTCAAGTGCCGTTTCTGTGAACAAGTCTATACGAGATATAACAGTCTTAAAGATCACGTCTACAAAATTCATAAAAACAATAAAATTTACACATGTGATGAGTGTGGACAAGAATACACAATTCCATGTCGTTTGAAAGAACATAAAATTAAGGCACATTCCGAGGAGAGAAATTTCATATGTCCTTTTTGCACGGCACGATTCAAATTGAAGGCGAATTTGAATGCTCACATGAAACTTCATACGGGTCTTAAACGGTATAAATGTGAATTTTGTGAAAAGGTAAATTTTGAATGAAGTTAACTTCAATTTAAATTTAAATTCAATTCATATTTAAAGGCATACTCGCATTATTCGGATTGGAAAGCTCATCTCTCTACTCATACAGGTGTATGGAGGTACAATTGCCAAGTTTGCAATAAGGGGTTTTACAAGCCGAGTCAATTGAAAGTCCATTTGAGGAGTCATGAGAGTTAAACTCTTAATAAGTCGGCATCCTTAATAAAAAAATTGCAATTTTCAAAAAATAACGTCCTTAAATTCAAAAAATGACATTTATGAGCGACATTTTTTGTTTACATTATGAAAATATGTAAATAAATAAACAAATTCACATAAAAAATTCCACAAAAATTCTATTTTCTGTGAAATTTAATTTAAATTAATATTAAATCCAATCAAAATGAATGAAACTTGCAGAGTCTGTCTCCGAAAGAGTGCTGATATAATTAAAAATATATCTGATTACATTGAGATTATCAGAAAAATTTCTCAAATAGACGTAATTTTCTCAATACTCAATTAAATTCAAAGTAATTTTCTTAAAATTGATTTTTTTTGATTAACAGGTAATTTTAAATGAAGACTTTCCAAATAAGGTCTGCAATGATTGTGCCAATGACCTTGAAAATGCAAACATGTTACATGAAATGCTCTTGGATTGTAATAAGAGGATTTGGAATGATATTGATTCCATGGTCATGAAACTTGAAGTTGGAGAAACGGAACAATTTGAATTGAATTACAATGAAAAAGAACCACAAATAGGTGTCGACAACTTTTCAATTGAAATTAAAACAGAACCGACTCATGAATGTCCTTCTACCAAAAATCATGAAATTTCAACTTCAAGAAGGGCCCAAGTAACGTTACGTGAGAGTAAAAAACTAAAATTAACGGAAAATGTCACATTGAAAAGTCAACAAAGTGAAAAATTGTCTGTAGCACCTTTATCAAGAGCCTGCCCACCAGTCACATTCCCCTGTTATTACTGCCAATCTGAGGAAATTAACTTGAAATTTCACATGCAAACAATTCATCCAGATCTTCCATTGGAATACCGATGCGCGTTATGTCACAACACTTACAAGACTTTTGATGCCTTGAAACAGCACATGAATTCAATTTGTCGCAAGGAAAAGAAATATATTTGTGATGAATGTGGATCAGCTTTCAGATTACCATGTCGATTGAAGCGTCATATCAAAGTAGCTCATGATGATACGAGGAATTTTACTTGTGATATCTGTAAAGGGACTTTCAAGACAATTGTTGCATTGAAATTGCACATGAGATCACATACTAAGGAAAAACCGTATAAATGTAAATTTTGCACAAAGGCTTACTCGCATTATTCGGATTGGAAAACACATCACTTGACGCATACAAACGAATGGCGCTACTACTGTCTGATTTGCAATAAGGGGTTTTATAAGCCGAGTGCATTGAAAATTCATCAGAAATTGCATTAATTTGACTTCAAACCATTCTAGATACCAAAGAGAGTCAAAAATCGGGACATATTGAGGCCTAGTCAAATGTCGCCTTTAATAAATTGCCACCCTAATGATGTCGCACATGACATTTATATGAAAAAAGTAAACAAAAACAAATGAATTTATATTTTTTTTAAGCTCAGTATTAAATTTAATTTAAAATAATAATAAAATCAAGAAAATGCCAAATACGTGTCGCATCTGTTTAAGATCAGGCGCAAATATCACCAAAAAAATTGAAAGTTACCTTCAAATAATTGAAAACATTGCACAAATTCAGGTATGGAAATGACATTGAATGTAAAAATTACTTCATTAAAATGAATTTTAATTTAAAATTTCCAGCTCATTTTAACGAATGACTTGCCAACAAACGTCTGTGATGATTGTGTGTCAGATTTGGAAGCGGCTCAATTACTCCGGGAGATGTTGCTGGATTGTAACACGGTCATTCAAGCCAAAGTTGAAGAAGTTTATCACGAAATTGAATGTCAAGAAATAATTTACGAGGAATATGAGGAGATTCCAAAAGAGGATTCAGTGGTTCCTGATACAAATATTGAATATCATGTTGATGAAATTCAAGACATTGAAGAAACACATGAAATTGATGACGAGACCCATGAAATTGATGACGAGATCCAAGAAATCAAATGTACTCGCGCCTACACACGTGTCAGCAACAGATTCCATGACAAACAAAAATATTACCAATGCTTTTATTGTGATAAAAATTTCTCCCATATCGAAATGCACATGAAAAACGAGCATCCTGAATTTAAACATCCATCTCATGTAAATGTCAGATGTGCTGAATGCAAAAAAGTCTATTCCAACATATACAAACTGAACAGTCACCTGCTTCAAACTCATCTCCCAAAGAATTTCGTTTGTGATGAATGTGGTCGAGCCTTTGGCTACAAATCCGAATTGACTTACCACATTTCGAGGAAACATTCCGATGTAAAGAAATTCACATGTGACATTTGTAAAACGAAATTCAAGTCAAAAAATGATATGAATCGACATAAATTGAGACACACGGGCGAGAAACCACACAAATGTCAATTTTGCGAAAAGGCGTATGCGAATTATTCGGATTGGAAGACACATCATTTGAGTCATACGGGCGAGTGGAAATACTTTTGTGTGATTTGCAAAAAGGGTTTTTACAAACCAAGTGCATTGAAAATTCACCAACAAAGATGTTTTAATAAAGTGAAAAAAATTTAACGGAATATGTCGCATATGAATGTCATTTTATTAAATTAAATCAAAACAAACAACAAACATTTTAATTGAATCTCGTCACATATAATAATAAATTTAATTGCAATTAAATAAGACATTAAATATTAAAAATGGACTGGACTTGTCGAATTTGCCTGATAGAAGACACTTCAATTGTAAAAGACATTTCAGATTATGTTTCGATCATCCAAAAAATTGCAAAAATCGATGTAAGTAAAATTATTTTAAATGTAAATTTTTTTTTCAATTAATTTATTTCCCATTTAATCATCAGCTTATTCAAGATGATGACCTTCCAAACAAAATCTGTGACGATTGTGTGAATGATTTAATTAATGCAGAACTCTTAATTGACATGTTATTGGAATGCAATACAAAATTCAGTAAAATTAAACCGGAACAATTTAAAGATGAAATGGAAGACGAAGAAATTGAAATTGAAATCGAAGAAGATTCAAAACCAACATTCATTGAAACGATTAGAGAAGAAGACTTGGAAATTGATACAAAAAAGATGATTTTGGATTTAAATGTGACTAAAACACCACAAAATAAAAAGAGCACAAAATCCGAAAATAAAGCGCAATATGTATGTCATCGATGTTATGAAATTGTCTCGAATTTAGAAAAACATATGAAAAGTGACCATCCTGAAGAAGTCTTGGAATTCAAATGTATTGAATGTAATATAATTTACCAGAAATTCAGTTCATTTCAAAATCATCACTATAGTCGGCATCGGACGCCTAAAGCACAGATCGTTTGTGGTGAGTGTGGCAAACATTTTCGTCGTAAATGTCTTTTGATCACCCACATTGAAAGTGAACATTTTGGGTACAAAAAATTTGTGTGTGATATTTGTAATGCAAGATTTAAAACGAAATTTAGTATGAAATTACATTTGAGGTCGCATACCAAGGAAAAACCGTATCAATGCGAATTTTGTCCCAAGGTAAATTTTTAGTTAAATTTTTCATTTAAAATTCTATTTCAATTTATTATTTTTAGGCATACTCACATTATTCTGACTGGAAAAATCATCATATAAGTCATACCGGTGCCTGGCGATACTCGTGCGAAGTTTGTAATAAAGGATTTTATAAGCCGTCACAATTAAAAAATCATATGAAAATTCATTGATATGAAAGGAAATTTAAAATAATTTATCGGTTTTTTTTCAAATAAAATTATTTGACGATCAAACGTATTTTACACTAAAAAAATTTACTTTACTAAAATTTTCAACGACTTGACCAATGGCCTTCATTTTCCTGGGAGCTATTTTTAGGCTCTCGGCACCTTTTTCGACACTTTTGTCAACGGCTTTTAACGTGAAATTTTATTTTTTGTGGTGCTATTCAATTCATTCCTTATTTATATCTCAAAATCAGCTTTCAGCGCCCCTTGCTGGGTTCAAACGAAAAAATATCCAATTGAAAAAGTTTCAGTTTTTGTTTCTCAAATGATTCATATTTGAAAAATTTATCAAAAAGGCTAGAAATTGAGTGCGCAGTTTAAAAAATCTTAAGATGATTCTGTTTAAGTTTGGCGATTGGACCAACCAGATGGAGTTGAGAGCTGTTTTTGTTAGACACCGTGTAAATTACACGAAAAAAGAAATTGAAAAAGCTAAACGAGATAATGTGGCAGATGAAATTTGGTTCAAGGGTCTATAGAGGTTGCGAATTTCATTAACCCATTAACCGCCGCTGGTCGATTTTTCTACCAGTTACTTTTGAGCCGGATTTCTCCTAGAAGTTCTCGAAACCGGCTTTCCTGTAAAATTTTTGTATGAATCTCAAAATTTTTATCGAAACATAAAATATTCGCTTTCACAAAAAGAACAAATCCTAGAAGAAAGTTTTGCTCTAAACTTAATATTTCTAGGAGAGGCAGTCAATGGGTTAATATAAAATCGTTGATAACTTCAGGTTAGTAAAAAAAATATTAAATCTAGTATCGCTTCTGACTGTTTTTTAACACCTTTTTCATTGAATTCCTCTTTAAATGCAAAATTTTACAGATTTGGTTGATTTCGATGCAAAATCACTCTCAAAATTCCCATCTGTCAAATTTTGACAGTTTCCCAAACATGGACGATTTATTGTAGTTGCAACTTTGAATAGCACTCGAAAAAATTCACATGTCTAATCACTTAAATTAAAGCAAAATTATGTAAAATAAACAAACAAAAACATTTTAAATTTAAATCATGCACAGACAATCGTCTTAGTGTCATTCAAAGTAGTGAAAAATATTAATTGGGTGCTGAATAATCGTAGATAGAATGAAAACAAAATGACGCTTATTTAACGTAAAAAAAACAAATAGCTTATAAAATTAATCAAAAATTGAAATGTATTATCAAGTCATATTATTGTTATTCGTTTCTGGAATAATCACAATTTATGCGAGTCCCAAGACAATTTGCCCTGAACGGTGTGTTTGTCGAAAAGCGGGTGGTACAACAACAACAACAATTGAATCAAGCAGCGGAACTGATGGTACATTATCTTGATTGATCACATTCTTTTTGTAAAATGTAAATTCTAAATGAAATTTTAACTTAAAATTTATAGGCAAGTCATTTGAAAATGATGCCGATATCGATTCCGGTTGGATAGTCAAATGTGGTGGCACAGATACAAATAAAATACTGAGTATCAAGGAAATTCAATTTGGTGAAATTGAAACTCAAATTGCCCATCTGTGAGTATAATACATATCCATACACGTGCACGTACATACAATTTTTTCCTTTGATGTACCGCCTTTTTATTATTATTACAAAAAAATTTAAATTGAAAAGAAATTCAAAATATTAATTTTTTTTCTTCTTTCCTTTCATTGAAATTTCAGTGATATGAGCAAAAATCAAATTTCACATCTGGACTATGAAAATTTCATCAACATGACATCGCTGAGGAAACTCGATCTAAGTTGGAATGCCTTAAAGGAGATCGCTGAAACGTCATTCGGTGAAATTCCATCTTTGGAGAAGCTCAAATTGAAAAACAACCAAATTGAACAGATCGAGTCTGCATCGCTCGATGGCCTGCATTCACTAAAATTACTTGATATTTCAATGAATCCCCTTGCATGTGACTGCAATCTCCTTTGGCTCATTCCATGGGCGACGGAAAAGAATGTCAAATTAGCGCAAAAACCAAAATGTAGCAGTCCAATGGCATTTAAAGACCAGTTTTTGAGTAAATTGAAGATTGGAGAGCACTTGCATTGTGAAAGTCCTTTGGAGAAAACCGTCCAACTCATACCAGATACACCGCAACTGATATTTGAAGGGGATTCTCTGACATTGAGATGTCGTGCACCGATAATTGCTGCAAGTGATCACATCAAATCCGAAGATTTACATTCAAGTAAACACATTCCGGTGTATTGGGGATGGTCTGATCGAATTATTTCACCAGATTCTGTGCAAGACATTGAATTTCATAACCCGGAAATGATTTTCGCGTCAGTTATCATTGAATTGGGACCATCATCCGATTCAGGACTCATTGATACAATTATGAGGATTCCGTTTGCGACAAGAAATCACTCAGGCACTTATGATTGCAGGTTGAGAGGTGACCAAAGTGGGTTATCAAAAAATGTTACGGTGCTAGTGATTTCAAATAAAACCCAATACTGCTCACCTGAGATAACGAAAAGTAATAAGGGAATTTACTCGTGGCCCAAAACAATTCGAGGCACGACGGTAGCACTTCCATGTCAATACGATGATGGAAATGGAGGATCCGCACAAAATATTTGTAATGATAAGGGGACATGGGAAGGACTCAATGTAAGCACATGTCCTTATGTCATGGAGACCACGAGATTATTAGAGCAATTTTCAACAGTGAATTTAACTGAAGCACGTAGCAGTTTAGTGGATACAGCGAAAAAGTTGAGTAATTACACGGGAACTCAAATATTCCTCGGACAGCTAATGGACCCCATGGATTTGGTCTTCCTGTCAAAGACAATCCAAAATTTCCTCACATTCGTGCATGAAGAATCAGAGTTGGCCAAAACCCTTCTTGACATCATCTCACATGTCATGAATTTGAATCGGGTCATTTTACAACGCGCCCAAGCCATTGACATGACATGCAATAAGTTCATTGATGCCGTTGAAAAAATCGGTCTCATCAATCCATTAACTGTTACGGAAAATCACGCTCTCGACATGTTCATGATCCCAAGTGAGAAATTTCATGGCATCACATGTACATGGATCAAATACAACCAAAATATGAGATCCTTGGATTGTGTTCCCCCAAATAACTATCACACAATTCCATTTAACGAGCGAATCATCGAAGCGTCAATTCAACTTCCAACGTCGATGCAACTTCATTCAACGTCAAATGATAATCTGCTGATCACAGTTTATCGAAATAGCAATTTATTTCCACAGAACAAGACAAATATCCTCATTACGTCAGCTGTCATTGGAGTGACATATAAAAATCTCGTTGGAAATCTATCAGAACCAATTCACATCATGCTCCGTCCAAAACCGTATCACAATGAATTGAGTTCCCCTCGACCCGTGATCTGGGACCATGAAAATGGTGTCTGGACAAATCAGGGATGTAAACCCGTACAAATGTCATATGTCGCTGGATTATTCGTATTTACATGTAACAGATTCGGATATTATGGGTTGATACAGAACGTAAATTATTTGAATGATTTTGACGATGAACGATCTGGACAGAAATTCAGATTATCACCACCTGGATTCTATGTGGGCAGTTTTATTCTCTTTGCCTGTCTTTGGATCAACATTATCACGTATGTAGTTGCAGGCAATATGATCCATATGTCGCGTCGGATAAAGCACTCACTCATCAATACGTGGATTGCGTTGTCAGGCCTTGTCTTCTTCTTCACCGTTGGAATTTATCAGACAGAAAATTTTGATATTTGTCAAGTTTTTGGAATTGTCCTGCATTATTTATGTTTATCAGTGCTTTTATGGATCTCAGTGACATTTTCACAGTTTTTAAAGAGATTTTCAAAACCTTCACGACTCCCTGAAGAAATCGCTGAAGCAAGACGTGAAAAAAAGCCAATTTCAGGGCTGTATTTCACTGGATGGGGAATCGGCCTCATAATTTGTGGCCTCTCAGGTGCCATTAACATGGAAGAATATGCAACATATCATTTTTGTTTCATGCGACTTGGACCGGCAATTAGTGCGATATTCGTCCCAACACTAATAATCCTATTCTACATCGTTGTTACTGTTGTTCGCATCCGTTTTAGTATCAAAGTGCGTGAAATTAGCAATCACATCTCCGAAGGCACTCAAATGACAGAAAATCATGATATTGACCATGAAAATAACGGAATAATCAATCGCAGTGTTAGCATGAGCACGCAACGAACTGCCGGTGATGACATGGAACATTCAATCAGGACCCAAATCAAATCACATGTTATCGTTTTACTGTTAATCATTGAAACGTGGATTATGGGTGCCATTGCAGTTGCACGTCCATTTTCCGAGTATCTCCTATACGAGGAAGAGATTTTCAGTGTAATTTACGCAATTTCAGCTACAATTCTCGGATTATTCATTTTATTCTTCTTCGGAATCACCCGAAGTGATGTGCGACTCATTTGGAGTACAATTAATTGCAATTTAAAGGCAAATCGGGGCTATACCTGTCGTCCAGCTAACATGATCATGTTCACAAAATCAGATTACAATACAAATGGAAATTTGTCGGGTGGTGGTGGTGTCACTGGAACACCAATTTCAGCTCCTACAGTTGTCTATCAAGCGAACATCTCAAGGTCAAATAGTCAATGTTCAAAAACACGTCCCGTTAGCATTACAAATGGGTCGATGCGAAAAGAAGAGAATGCCGCCATGAATTTAGTGACAATGCACCGGCAACAATTTGTACATAACAACAATTCAGTGGTGGGAACTGGTACAATGGCATCACGTATGACAATAAATGAATCGGAGACAAATAATTCAGAAATATTTTACAATCCAAATCAGAGTCATGTTGCAAGGAAATTCTTTAGAAAACAAAAACGACTGCAAAAACAAAATAATATTGAGATCCAGAGACGACAGGAAATGATTGGCGATAATTGTAGTGACATTTCATCGGTAATGGGATGTCCTGCAACCACAATTGGGATTCGACGTGCACAAAATTACAGTGAAATGCTCGGATCTGGCAGTAAAATTAACAATACAAACATAAATTTGAATCAGAAGATGTTACATGACTCGTACAATAAGGACGCTCGCAATCAATTCATTGTCGGACAACAACAAGGCTTATCAGAGAGTGAGGAATCTGAGCTTTTCATGAATGTGTGTCATGACGGTTTGAGGTTAGCTGGGAAAAAAGTCAACAATATTGAGACAAATATGGGCTTCTATTCAAGTATACCGGAAGAGGAGCAAAGTCCACATGAAACTGGGACGCTTAAAATGGATGATAAGCAAAAACGGAGTCCCTTGGTCGAAATCCCTGAAGAAGAGGGTTGCATTGGAAGTCCATTGAAACAAGTCCTCAATGCACAGAGGGAAGCAAAAGAGCGTAGTGAGAGTCCCCAATACGTGAATTCACCATTCAGACGCGGGCAGGAGGAGCAAAAGTCACATGAGCCGACGTATTTTGAACTTGAACCACCCAAATCGGGATGCTCAGACGGGCTTGTGCTCACCTTGAACAGCCCAATTTCTGCAATGAACACATGTGGACTTCCAATTATGCAGAAATCGCATTCAGGCTCGTTACGAAGCAATGATTCCCTCAATGATTCACTTAATACAGTCATGAAATTAGAAAAAGGCGAAGCATATGTCTCAGCTACATATGAAATTACAAACCATGTTACAGTGAAAGAGGGCAGCACCCACATTTTCGATAATCATCATGGCAAAGACAAGTGCAAGAGTTTGTCGGAACTTCCCACAATTCATAATAACGAAGAATTGGCATACCAGGAGACAAAAACAACCTCAATTTCATGTGTCAATCTCCTAACAGACGAAATTAATGAAGAACCCATTACAGTCAATAAAATTCTCAATGCCATTCAAGTAGATCTTAGTCACGCTGTTCCTGCACCCCCTGAATTTACAGGAAACAACCAAGATTTCTCCGATTATTTCAATAACATGCGATTTGCGAATCGCACTTCAAGTCCAACGACGTTCAGTGAACTTTATCCAAACTCGATTGTTTCATTGCAATCGCAGGATTACTACGCACCCCAAGAAAATGAGTTAAATATAATCATGGCAGCGAATCTTAATTTCCAGATAAGTGATGATGAGGATAATGATAGTCTCGAAAATGAAGATGGAAATTGCTCACAAGATTTTCTGCTCAATCACCAGGACAGTGACATCTTAAATGAGAGTGGGTCAATCGATGAATTGTACCAACAAATTAAATGCAATTCAAATTGGCGCCGGAAAGATGATGATGAGGATTTAATTAATGAAAATAGTGCGAGTGCGAGTGAGACCAGTTCAAGGTCATATCAAAATGTGCATCATGATGATCGAATCAATGACAATTAGAATTATTTTTGAATTTTTTTTTATCGTTTTCTGTTTTAATTTAATTTTAATTTAAATTTAACTTTAAGATTTTTGTAAGATAGAATAATTTCAAATGCATTTATAGATTTAATTTAATTTAATAATAATTTAATTTAAATGTAAATTGCCATCACAAAAACCGTTGTGAATTGATGTAATTTTAACAGTATTTCACTCATTGCATTTTTTTTACCATAACACTGAACAAAAAACCTTTGAAATGCCATTTTAATTTTTTTTTTAATTGAAATATGATTGTTTTAACTGTGTAAGTTTTTTAAGATTTAAATGGAAATTAAAATTAAAAGGAGATTATTGTAAATATTACTTTAATAAAAAAAAGTTAATTTTTAAAAGATTTTATTGCTGAATTCTAGAGTGCTTTTACAACTACAATGTAGCTCGAGCTGTTAATTTAACTTAAGAATAAAAATAAATAATAAAAAATTGACTTACGAATTAAATGTTTTTTTGTTTTATTTTTGTATTTGATTACAATTAAATTGAGGTCCTTACCTGAAATTAAAAAGAAAAAAAATAATTGTTAATTTAAGATTTTTATAAGAAAATTTATTTTTATCCCTTTCCTTCCCAAAAGTGGTATAATATTTGATATTTTTAAAGATAATTTGCTAATAAAAGATTAATTTAAAACAAATTACCGGTAAAATTACGTATAAATCCTATAGAGGTTCGTACAGAATTCTGTACGTTGGTTCTTTTGCAATTTTTTTTTAATACAGTGTATTCAACATAAGTTCATTGAAAATTTTTTACCATTTGTTACTTGTGAGTGGTTTTCCCGATCCTGCTTTCGGGAGATACCCTTTTTAACGTCCCCACAAATATTTAGCGGTTTGTATTATTTTAAGCAAATAGGTTAAATTTTTATTAATTATTTTATGAATGGGCGTGGAAAACGGGTTTCAGAGTCAACAATGGTCAAAAATCTGTTAAAAAACTTTCTAAGCAATTTTTGAATGCTGAATAGAGCAGCTCATGAAGTTTGACCCGTTTTCTGATAAAGCTCTGAAATTCGGCTCAATAAAAGTATCTGAGTATCAAAATTATTTTTTTTTAATTTAAAAATTTGCGATTTGTATTTCTTTCAGGTCCAAATTTTAAAAATTTATTATCACTTTGAGGAAATGTCCGGTGGTAATTTCTAAATGCTGAAAAGAGGAGCTCAGAAGGATTTGTCAAAACTCATTAGTTTTGAGATTTGACTCAGAGATAGGGCTCTAGAGCCAAAAAATGGTCACAAGCTCCAAAATTTGTCACAAGCTCCGATTTATATCAAAGAGTCGGATTCTTTTATATAAAAATGGCGGAATTTTTAAAAAATTTCAAAATGGCAAATTTCTATAATTTTTTGTCAATTTTCCGATTAAATATTTACATTTATTCATATATATTTTGAATCGAGTCCATTTGATATCCATTTTTCTAAACAACTCAGTGTATAGGATTTCTTGTTTTTTCACTAAGACTGTCCAAGATGTTTTTCAGAGCTTTGGTAACTGCGAGTTTTATGAGTGTTCACCCTGTCCATACGTCTGTGTTAAAATATTTCCACCTGTTCCAAAAACCATTGAATTTTTAAAATTCGTACAAATTTGTAGACAATCGCGGAGAACCGCCGTAATTTCCAAAATCACAAATTTTACAAAGCCACGGAATTTTTGCTTCACAAATAAGATGGGATGATCACACTTAACAATCTCATGGTTAACAGTCTCACGCGCAACATAATTTTGTTCAGCAGTATATTGCTCAAACATCTTATGCTTAACCTTTCGCTAAACCTCTCACTCAACATAACTTTACTCAACCCCTCGTTCAACACTTATACGCTCATATCGTTGTTCAGCAGCCTCTCGATCATCAACTTCGCTTTCAACATCACGTTGCTCAACCTCGCTTTCAACATCACGTCGCTCAACAATACGTCGTACAACAACCTCACGTCCTGCAGCCTGTCGCTCAACAAAACGTCACACATCAAACTTTCCCTCAACAAACCGCATTTTTTTAAGTGACTGGTGTACACGATCTACAAATTTTATTGAAGTGCATTACGTAAGAAAAAAATGAACTATTAAAGATGGTTTGTCTACCGTCATGACGCGTTAATTTTCAACGGATTGGGATCAGACTCCAATACTCTGGAATGTACCATCGGAGAGAATTCGTTTTTTTTAGATAGAGGAGCTCCTTAGGACGAATTTAAACTCATTAGCTATGATATTTGGTTCAGGTGTAAGACCTCCAATGGTGGATTTTTTTCATTTACATTTTTAAAAATAGCTGAATTTTTCAAAAATCAATGAATTCTATTTCTTCGGAACTTAGGAAGAATTTTCCACTACAAATTTCAAATCAAAAACTAATTTTTTTAACACAAAAATTTTAAAACTGATTCTGAACGAGCAAAGAATGCAAAGACCAACTTGGTTTGAACACACTGTAAAAATTAACTTCCGAATTATAAGCAAATCCAAGAACCTCGCTCTTTTAATGAAAATTCTATCAAAAAATCGTATTTATGGAAAAAAAACACTTAATAGAATTTCAATATTTTATTTTTAATTAAATACATTTTTTTAATTTTAAGTTCAATTTTCTGTTTCTTCATTGTTCATTCCAATTTCATCATCATCAACCATGACAACTTGAAACATTTCTTTCATCTCGTTATTATCAGTGATTTCCACAACATTTTCTTGTCTCTTAATTATAACATCATGCTTGGATTTATTTGTATGTGGTTTGTATTTCGTAAATTTCAGATGAGTTTGCAGTGCAGATAATTTTATAAATCCTTTTCCACATTCGGCACACTTGAATGGGTAATCGCCTGTTTAAATGAAAAAAAAACCGTTAAAAATAAAATTTTGAACTGAAATTAAATTTAAATTCACCTGTATGCATATATCGATGTCTTTTCATATCAGTATAATGCCCGAATTGCTTACTGCAATATTCACATTTGTACGGCTTGTCTCCCGTATGTGTCCTGAGGTGGTTTCGCAAATTATCTTTTCGTACAAAAGTTTTCTCACAAAAACTGCAAACAAAATCCTTGATATTCAAATGGACATTTCGATGTTCTTTCAATTTACTGGGTGTGAGTAGGATTGCACTACAAATATCACACTTGTATTTCGCTTTTACCGTATGATGCCGATGATTGTGTGAATAATACGAATTTGCTGTAGCAAAATTAATGTTACATGCCTGACACGTATATGTGGGAACTTCTGAGCTATGAATATTTTTGTCATGTTGTTGCAAGAGGTCAGATGTCAAGAAATTTCGATTACATTTTTTGCAAACATGCAATTTACGTGTTGGGGCTTCAAAGTGATTGTAATATTGATCGATGCGGTCAAATTTGCGCTTGCAATAAGCACAATTTAAATTGTTTACATCGAATTTTGATACGATGCTAATTTGATGGGAACTTGACATGTGACGTTTTCTCTCATTTTCCGAAGTGAAGGAGTTTGGACAAAGGCAACAATAGAAATGCGTTGGTGCTCTTATGAGCGTTTTGGGATCCAGAGACATTTTTCGACCTTTTTTACTATTAAGTGGACTCCAAATTTTTGTTTTCCTGCTCTCAAATTTAATTTCGATTTCATTTACAGACGCATCAAAAACCTCTTGATCTTCTATTTGGCGTGCCACTGCTACAGCCTCCACTTCAAATGTATCAAAATTTTGGTCGTGACTCTTTAAATGCTCATTTAAGTCATCGAAAGATGCGAAACACTCCACGCAATTTTCGCATGTCTTGTGTTTAATTAAATCATCATCACTCTCGAAATAGCTGCAGCACCAACGACACTGGAACTCATCAGGATCGGTATTTAAGGGTTGGATTATGTGCTCTGACTGACAGTGATTCAACAAATTTTCTTCGGAATTGAAGTCCGATGGGCACATACAACAAGGATAACATTCCACTTGATTATTGTCTGACTCTGATTGCTCTTGCTTTGAATAAGATTCTGAATTCATATCCTCTTGTATTAAAATTTCAATTTCCTCTTCTTCTTCCATGGGCTCTGGAACAGGTTCCGACTTTTGCTCAGTTTTAATTTCATCAAGATTTGATTCAATTTGATCATTTTCTGTTTTATTTATTTTAATCTCAGTTTTCTGTGATGCCGCTGATTCTTTGGCAATTTCAACTTCATAACAAGAAAATGTCTGATTCGATTCCAGCAATAAATCGCGAAAGTAATTTGCTTCAAGTAAGCGATGCAGGCAGTCTTTACATATGTTGTGAGGAATGTTTGGATGATCATGAAACTATGAAATTAAAATTAAATTAAATGTAACATTTAAAGATGAACTTAATTCGAGTCGGAAATTTACCTGAATCTGAGCCAACTTAAAAATGATGGATTTGTGTAATCGACTAAGGCGGTTCACAACTGTCTCATCTTCCTTGAAGCATATTCGACATGCTGTTACCGGGATTTCAGTCGAATTCGACATTTTATATCATTAATTTCAATTAAATTTAATTTGAATTTCAATTTTATGTTTTGTTTACCTTTTTCTGTGTTTGAAAAATGTCAGATATGCGACACTCAATTCATGTCGCACATTGGTTTGTTTTGATTTTACAAAATGCCGCGATTTCATTTCAAATTGTAAATAAAATAAAAATATTTCTCTTAAAAAATAACAGATATAATTCAAGTACTGACAATTAAAATGCTGACAGACCCCTTAAAATACTGCAGAATTTGTTTTGAACCGTCATCCGATAAAATGATGGAATTGAAAATATTTCTCCCGATCATCAAATTCATTGCACAAACGAAAATTCCTTCTGATGATCAAAGTAAAATCTGTTATTCGTGTGGCAATTCATTGATTTTGGCGAATTTGATTCGTATCAAGGTGATTAAAAGCAATGCTACTTATAAAAATTTACTGGCATCCAAAGATTCAGAGAAGTTAATTACAAATAATGAGGATGATGAGGATAATCGTTATGAAGTTTTTGAGACATTTGAATTGAAATTAATTGAAAATGAGTCATCAGAGGAAGTTGAGAAAGTTCCAGTTAAAAGGAAAGACGTCGATGACACTTCAAAGGAAAGGAATCAGAAATTGCAGCGAAATTCCAAGACGCACTCAAAAATGAAAAGGAAAATACCCAAGAAGAAGTCAAAGTCAACTCATGACATGGAAAATGGATGCTCAGTGTGTGGAGAACAAAATCCAAGTAATCAAATTTTAACGGAAAACCTTAAATCTGACCTCGAAAAAATCCTTCCATATTCAGACGATGACAATCTAAGACAGATATGTCGAGATTGCTTTACAGATTTGAATTTAATCACAAGTTTCAATACAAAATATTCTAGACCAAAAATAGTCCAAAATGGATTTTGCCAGTTTTGTGTGAAAATTAAAAGCCACTTGTATCCTTTAGAAAAATGCCTATTTCAAATGTACAATGAATTTCCATTCATTAAACGAAAGTTAACAGAAACCGCCAGGACCCAGGCAAAAACTTGTCGGGAATGCATGAGAATGTTCAAGCAAATGTATGAATTCCGGGAAAAATTCAAAGTGAAACGTAGATTTGAAAGGAGACGGTTACAGGATGCTGAAAAATCACTTCAAGTCAATTCAATGTCAGATGAGTCAATTTCCGTTGATTATCAGTGTCACATGAGTGACATTGAAGAGCAAGATGATGATTACGAAATTCCACCTGTACGATTTGGGGATCCACTTAACATCCCATTCACACCGAATTACCTTCAATGTCCGGAATGTCCATTGAAATGCATCACCTCCTTGGAATTTGAGACACACGTGGAATGTTTTCACCGCACCCTCACAACTCAATGTAACATTTGTGCCAAAAACTTTCCAAACAAAATCCTTACAAGGCGTCACAAGCAACTCGTCCACTTCCAACATTGTTCGGTTTCGACTTTAGATTACCGATCCCTCTGTCACATTTGCGGGGTTCTCATTAAAAACTTCAAGGAGCATTTTGATATGCATGCTGACGTGAAATCATATGAGTGCCATTTATGTGGACACACTGCTCGGTCAAAGCATCGCATTGAAAACCACATTTTAGCCATTCATGAAAATGCGAAAAAGTTCAAATGTCAGTACTGTGATAAAGGTTTCAATTACCAGCCTGATAAAATGAGACATGAAATTGGAAGTCATACGAAAAAATACAGACATGTTTGTGTGATATGCAAAAAGGGGTTTGTGAAGAAAAATTTTCTCACTGCACATCAAAAGACACACGAATAAATAAAAAATTTGTATATAAAAATTTATAACGGTTAAAATTATTTGAAATTGAGTCGCATGTCATTTAAATGTGTCGCTTTGTTTACATTTTTTTTTTGTATTTGAAATAAAAACAAAATTTTTTATTGATCTCACTGAAATTTTTTCTCTAAAAATTAGAACAAAAATTAGGCCTTAAAAAGGACTGTGATAACCATGGAATTAACTTGTCGCATATGCTTTAAATCGAGCACCACTGAAAATCATCACAAGTTCATGGAAATCGAAGTTTTTTTGCCCATCATTAAAATGTTGTCAAGAACACAGGTAATTTTTTCCTTTTTAATTTTCAATGAAATGTGATTCAGTTAAATATTTTTCTAGATTTTTAGTTGTGATGGCAGCCCAGACATGATTTGTGGATCTTGTGCCCAAGGTCTGATCATGGCAAATTTATTTCGAATGAAGGTCATCGAAAGTAATGCAATATGCCAGGAATTGTATTTAGATTCCAAAAACTTACAAAATTTTGATGAAATTTTACATGAAAATGATGTGAAAGAAGAATTTCAAGAAGAAATTCAAGGAAATGTCACAGTGAAAGATGAAAATTTTGAAATGCAAGAAGAATTTTTACATGAATCATTCCTTGAAGCAACTGAAATTGAATTGTCTTCAAATGTATCTAAAAATTTGGTTGAAGTAAAACCTGTAAAAGCAGTTTCAATGAAATCAGATGCCTTATGCGCAATTTGCATGACAGAAATCGATGTGAATGGTCCAAAAATTCATGAAATCACAAATATCCTTGAAATTATATCTCCAAAAATTGATTTGCCAAAACATGGACGGGTCTGTAAGGAATGCAAACGTCTCCTAAAATACGCCGCATCTTTCTTCAAACGACGAAAACAAGGAAAATTACTTAAAGGTGACATGAAAATCTACACAATGTGCCAAATTTGCTTCAAACGATGCCGTAAAGTTGAGAAAACGTCACGTGAAATTGCAAAAATATATTTTTCACTTCCAAAATTATCCGAGGAAAGTACGATTATAGTTGGAGGACGATCATGTAGTGAATGCAACAAATATCTCATGTGTATTGGAGAGTTACAGAAACTCCTCAATGGCCGCATTGAAATTGAGATGACTTCAATTAACGGAATTTCAAGTGAAAATTTCACTGAAACATTGAATTACGATTCAGATTCCGATGCTAGTGTGGCTGAAGTTCCATTTGGGGAACCTCTCAACATTCCAGCGGCACCTCAGTATTTTTCATGTACATATTGTGACTTTAAAAGCATAAATGACCTTGAAATTGCAGCTCATATCGCGATCATACATGAAACCACATCGGAAATTTGTGAATTTTGTAATAAGATTTTCAAAAATAAATCTGATTGCCGAGCCCATAAGCGTCAAGTACATTTCGCAGATTTATATGGAAATTTGGATAAGAAATTGTGTGAACTTTGTGGACTTTTAACGATGCGACTAGAACCTCATCGCGCATTTCATTTGAATGTCCGACCATTCAGTTGCGATTTGTGTGGCCATCAATCACGGACCAAGCTTAAAATTAAAATGCATATTTTAGCGGTGCATACGAATTACAAATCGTATGGATGCCGATATTGTGATATGAGATTTTCATATCACTCGGATATGGCGAGACATGAAATTCATAAACATACCAAAAATTACAAATATGTTTGTGAGACATGCAATAAATGTTTCTTGAAGAAGATTTATCTCACGACACATGAATTGAAACATTCGAAAGTTAATAAAAAATGAATTTCATTGAAATTAAATTTTTTATTTTATCTTTAATGTTCTCTCAGGACTTGAGACAAAGGCCAGCTCTGATTCAAAAACAAGAAATTTTCTGTTCATATAAATTGAGTCACATGTTAGTCAAATGTAACGGTCAAAATTTGAAATTTAACGTTTTTTTCCATATCATAACAATTGTCGCACATGAATGTCAAATACAATTTTTTCTCAAATGTGAAACATAAACAAACATTTCCATCAGCATTTTTCTTTAAATTTATCATCAAAATCAATTTAAATGTTTTTAATTTAATTGTAAAACGAGTCAAAAACCACGTTTAAAACAATTCAAAATGATAACGACTCGAAATTCGACGACGAGTGAGGCATATTGTCGAATCTGTTTCAGTACAAAAACAGCAACACAGGATTTGGCTCCATTTGTTCCAATTATCCAGAATATTGCACAAACTAAGGTAAATTTTACTTCATTTCAGTTCATTTCTGCATTAAAATAAATTTAAAATAATTTTACTTTTCAGATTCCATATGAAAATGACGGAAAATGTAAAATTTGTACATCGTGCGCTCATGGTCTGATAATGGCAAACCTCTTTCGAGTCAAAGTGATTCAAAGCAATGCAGATTACAGAAATTTCATGAAATCACGAGATTTTAACAAAATTGTACCAGCTAATCAAGGACATGTCCAGTTAAAAGAAGAGGAGCCAAGTGAACCTGAAGACGATGAAATGGAAGTTGAGTTTTTGAATGAAGAGTTTTTGTCAGATGAGGAAAATGAAGTTGAAATTCCTTTTGAAGAAGAGGACGAAGAAGAAGATGAAAAACCCACTAAAATGGTTAAAATTGAAACACCCAAAAAATTGATTACAATTCCCAAGTCAAATTTAAAGGAAATGCCTTCACTTGGAAATATTAAAATTTTATCGAGAGTCACTGTGACTAAAACTCCGCCACCAAAAACTACAGTCAAAGGTAAATTATCACCACAAACGAACAAGAAAACTGACGGTAAACCGGAAATTATAAGAGGATGTTACATTTGCACTGAACCCCCGAACTTGAAAAATTCCCTTACACCGCATCTCAGTACATTGAAACGCGTTATTGGCGACTTGAAGGATGCAAAAAATTCCGATCACTTATGTGACATTTGTATGAAAAAGGTAAAAGATGCAAAATTGTTTTTCACTAAACTCGATAAAGTCACGGATCGGAAAAACAATACAAATTGCTGTACATTCTGTGCATCAAATTTAACGGGATATCGACTGTCACAACATAACATGAAAACTTTCAATTCACTTCCGATTGGTGCCGTGAATTTCAAGGTCAAAGGAAATGAGAAAATGTGTCCGCAATGTGTGCAGTTGCTCAGTCGAATACGGATGATTAAGAATTGTTATTCCATGAAAATTCAATACATTGAGAGGAAAAAGCAGAGTTTGAAAAAGATGAGTTCCAAGAAACAAGCGCTAATTTCGAAGATTTTACAGGGAGATAATGATGAGGAATCACTCCTGGAATTTGAGGAAGAAATCGGTTTACCTACCTATGCACCGACAACAATTCCAGATTCACCGACTAAAGTTCGGAGGGATAAGAAACATATTGAGCCCGGAGAAATTGTTGAGTTTTCTGATGAGTTGTCGGAAGACGAGGAAATTCCACTTATAACTTCTTACACACATTCACCTCAATCAAAGAAACGACGTATTAGGATTCGTGCAAAGCCGCGATATGTGCGTCCAAATCCAGATGAGCCCATTCCCGAGGACTATCAATGTCACATGAGTGACTTTGAAGAAATTGATTCAGATTATGAGCTGCCACCTGTCAAATTCAGATTTCCATTAAATGTCCCATTCAAACACACTTATCTGGATTGCCCTCATTGTTCCCACAAATTTGTCAATTCATGCGAATTGGAAGTCCACATCGAAACAATGCACGAGACAACTTCGGCCAAATGTAATCTGTGTAATCAACAATTAGCGAATATCACAGCAGCGAAACAGCACAAATGGGCTTTGCATTACCCGGAATTTTCGGCATTTAATTTCAAGAAACTCTGTCACATTTGTGGAGTGCTCATGAAAAAAATGGATGATCACATTACAACACACACCATGATACGGGCGTTTGCGTGTGAACAATGCGAATATAAGGCAAAGACAAAGAGCAGTTTGCGAGATCATGTGCAAGCGATACACTTGGGTGAGAAACGGCACAAGTGCAAGTATTGTGATAAGCGATTCAGTTATGGTGCTGATAAGCACAGACACGAAATTAGTGCACATACTAAAAATTACAAGCATATTTGTCCGGTTTGTGCAAAGTGCTTTGTTAAGAAGAATTTTATGACAAATCACATTAAATCAGCACACGGGAATTATATCAAAAATGAGCCTAACGCTGGAGGGGAACAACTATTCAAATACGAATATTGATCATAAAAATGTAAATAAACTGTTTTTATTAATAATAAAAAGCACCTCAAATTGATATCTTATCAATTAAAAAAAAGTCAACAGATGTCTCAAGTTCATTGAATGTTATTCAAATTATCTCGCTTCATTTTGGTCATATCGCTCGTTTTCCATTTACATTCATGATTTTCCTTCCATTCCGATTCATTTTCACCCTCGTAAATTTCCTTCTTCCAAATCGGAACTTTTTTTTTCAACTCATTGATCCCGAATTCAACAGCATCCAAACTTGTTGCCCTATGAGGTGAACTGACACCGATTATTACACTCGCTTCTTTTACTGGGACGACTCCAAGTCGATGATAAATCGCAGTGTGTTTAATATCAGGCCATTTTTGTCTCATTTCAGAGCAAATTTCAGTCATGACCTTAATTGCCATTGCTTCGTATGCCTCATATTCCAATGAAATTACCTGAAATTGGTATGCAGAACAAGTTTTTTTCATTTAATCATTCCATTTATTTTACCTTTTTACTTTCGAAATTGTTGCGCGTTGTACCGACAAAAAATGAAATTGCACCACATTCCGCATCACAAATCAACTCATTGATTGTATTTAAATCAATTTTATCGTTAGTTATCTTGACATGATCCATGGTTAAATTTTTTGGGTATGATTTAGAATTCAAGGTCACTTTGGTGTGTATCGTTGTTTTTAATTTTAGCCCCCACTTAACGGTGGAATAATTGCAATTTCGTCTCCGGTCTTTAGTTGAATGAATTCACTTAAATTGTCACAATATTGCTCGTTTATTGCAAGAATTATACTTTCCTTAATCAAATTTAAGTTGTACTTATCACAAATGAGGGTCAAGAGATCACTGCAACAATGTTGATCAAGATCTGGTAATTGTAATTGCGTTTCCGTTATTCCACCAGCTAATTCACGTGCTTTTGCGAAAAACAATATTTTGACCACAATGAAATTAGATGACATTACGTCGAGAGGATCATGGAAAAAATGATTTAATTAAGTGTTATCTGAACAGTGATGAAGGGATTTTTATTGAAATCATGATAACTAATTGTATGTAATTGAAGTTGAAATAGGGTGACACTGAGTTTTGTATTTTTTAATATAACAGGCCACCGCCCAAAAATTTTACAGCTAATTTTTTTGGACCGATGTCCATCGTAGATGACACCAGATTATTTGATGAGGGTAGCCGGGTAAGTAAAAAAAAAATCTTTCAAATTTTGAATCAAATTTCCATACATTGACCAAATCTTAATACACCCCTAAATGACACTAAATACGTCCTACATAAGAGACATTCACATATGGTGATGTTTACAGAATTCATAATTAAATCGCCATTTTAAAGCCCCTCGCTCAGAAACAGATATTTTGTTTACCGCTTGAGACCTTTTTAGCGGAGTCATCATATTAATGCTACTTGAGTTAAGATATCTCTCTCCAAAGTGTAGTCACTATCGCAAGATTTTGTTTCACATTCACATAAGACGTCTTTTAAACTTATTTTCGGTAAAAGTAAAATCTCGTTACGTTTTAGAGTAAAAAAGGTGGAAATGTAACTATGACCTGGATGACTCAACGTAAGTAGGAGATCTGATTCAGTTGAAATAGTTTTCGCCTACAGGCAAGATAAGATCATAAATAAGCCTTCAAACGAAACAGAAAAAGAATTTAATAGGGCCTAGTAATAGCCAATAATAGATCAGAAGAAAAATCAGAACAAACATCAAGCCGTAGTAGAACCAGGAGCCAGCAGAATACACAACAAGAGAAGTATTGGCCAAAAAGGAAATTTAAACATATTTTAACACTTTTTTTTGTAACTAACTCTGGCTTCAGGCTGTTAACTTTAAGCTATGCGCTACGTATACACTCACACAAAATAAAAATTAACTACCGCTAACTTGTGTAGTGTACACGTAGCGCATAGCTAAAAGTTAAGCACCTGAAGCCGGCCTAAACGTTACGAAATTATTTTACCAAATCTCACAAAATAAGTGACTTTTCTGAGTTTTTAATGATCGAAACTAACTGCAAAAGTACTTTAGTAATTTGATAAGTATTCTAATAAATAAACGTCTTGCGTCTTCTAAAGGATGAATTTACAAAGTTTTGGACAAAAATATTCGATTTTAAGTATTAAAACGCTCATGTTGCTTTATTTGTGTCTGACTATTCAAAGGCCTCAGCGCAGATCGAATAACAACACTGGGTAGCATTTTACGTTATTTTTTGGCCTATTAGTCATCAGTTGGTGGCCTGATCTAACGTTTCTCACACTTTACCACATGGAGGATAGATAAAGGGTGATTGGAATGAACTGTTCTAGAAATCTTTTGAAAATCCAGTACTCATCAAGAATTATGAAAAAATCATTCCACGAAGAAGGTGGTATCAATTTGACCGAGCTAGTTAAGTGATGAATATGATTGGAAGAATTTTGTGAGAGGGGTCGAATTCTGGACATGAAAATTAATTTTTTTGTTTATCGAGTTTCAAATGTGTTCAAATTTTACTTCGAATACATCAAAAGTCCTTCTGGGTTGAGATAAAGGGCAATTATTTTCAATTTTAAAATTAAATTTCTCAAAAGTCTACTAAAACATTTGATATGACACTCATCTGATATCATCCGGAGGTCTTTAACCCCACACGAGTTTTTTGTGTCATCCTAAGAACAGCTGATTTGTTTTCATTCAAAATAACGTCGTTCATAAACTTCAAAACAAAAAAAAAATAAAAATTTTCATTCAGTAAACATTTGAAATTCAATCTAAAAATGAAGTAAATTTAACTCACAACAAACAAAATAAATCAATAAAATGAATCAAATATTCAGCATTTGTCGATCTGGACTCCCGCTCATCACATGTCGTCTCGGATTATTACATAAATTTCCATCAACCACATTGAATCAAAGTAAATCACGTTTATTTTGTTCCCGAACTGTCCTAGATCCCAATACAAATGTCATAAAAGATGTGATGCTTTTCAAGTATGAGAACCCAAAATTGTACAAAGCCATCAACTTTTTCGCTCTAGCTCAATTCTGCTTTTGGAATTACGTCAGTTATTTTAGTTACACAAATTTACGGGATGCTCCAGTGGCGGACGAAGGTAAAGAGAATCTTCCGTTTTGGCAACGCATCAATTTAGGGGAAAGCAAATACAGGACTTCAATTGCTGCGTTGTGTTTCTTAATGGGATATGGAATTTTATTTTTTTCCTGGATGTATACACTGCGAAGTGTGCGTTTCCTGATTCTGAGAAAAGGAGGACAGAAAGTCACTTTTGTAACGTACGCACCGTTTGGCGAAAACAGGATAATGGAGGTGCCGGTGAATTGCGTGTCTGCAGTTGAATCGAGACAGACAGCGAAATCGACGTTGCCATTAAAAGTTAAGAATCGAGTGTTGTTTTATGTCATGGACATGCGAGGTGAATTTAAGAATCCAATGCTATTTGATCAGACGGCTGGAATGAAAAGAGCTTGGATGAAATAATTTTTGAATCACCGTTTACTTGTATAGTGATAATAAAATTCAATTACAATTAAAATTCAGTTTCGAGTTAAGTTTCATCTAAAAATAAGCCATCATGTGTCTTTTGATGTGAAATGAGAAAATTCTTCTTCAAAAATCCCTTGTTGCAAATCCTGCAAACGTACTTGTATTGTTTCGTATGACTACTAATTTCGTGTCTCACTCGATCAGCGGAGTAACTGAATCGCTTATCGCAGTATTTGCATGCATATCGTTTCTCTCCTGTATGCATGGCCCGCACATGAGCTGCAAGCAAATCTTTTGTCTTTGAACTGTGAGCACATTGATCACACACAAATGGTCGTGCATCTGAATGGACGGACTGATGCTCTTCAAGGGTTTTCGTGAGCACCCCACAAATTTCACACAACTCTCTGAATATCGATACCGAGGAACAATTCGCAAAATGAACTTTATGCTTATGGGCCTTAACTCCCACAAAATTAATGAATTTTTTGTTACAGTGCTCACACGTCGTTCCATTTGTACGATGCACGACATCAATGTGGACTTCCAATTCAAAATCTGTGATGAATTTTAGCTTACATTCAGGACATTTGATAAACCGGTGTTTGAAGGGAACATTTAACGGATCTCCCAATTTTGGTGTTAAAATGGCGTCATCTGAATCGGAATCCTCAAAGTCACTCATGTGACATTGATAATCATCGGGGATGGCTCCTCCCTTTGGTTTGATGTACTTTGGTGAGGGACGAAGTTTTAATTTTTTCTTGCATTTTTTCCTATATTTCGATAATGGCATTGAATCGTCTTGATTTTCATTGTTAGAATTGTCCGATTCATAGATTCCTTCTGATTTAATGTAATCCAAGAATTCTCGTTCCTCTAATTTCCGTTTTTTTCTCTTTGATTTCCTTTTCTTGAAGGAATCACTTGACGTTTCATCAAAATTACACTGGTTTTTATTTTTTGATTCCTCTCGCAATTGAAAATCCATCAATCTCTGTCGTTTTCCATATAAACTTATCAATGAATACACTTTTTTCAGTAGCTGCATACAATTTTTACATGTCTTCGATTCAGAGCTGATCATATTCTCCTCATCCTCCTTGCAAAATGGCATCATATTGTATTTCAATGTCAGATATTTTGGAGTTTTACTTGAAAAAATATCATTCACAAGACAAAATTGACACAAATCACCTAAATTTCCTTGTTTCCTCTTCATTCCATGAATAATTGATTTAACACCTTCCCGAATTTCAAATAATTTTTCGGCAGTTGTCGTGATTTCAATGCAATCAAGGCAGATTCGATCCGATTCTCGCACTGTGTCCTTCAAATTGAATATTTTTCGTAGAATTGGTTGATATGAAATTAAAGGATGGCTTTCTCCAAGTAATTCTGCGTCACAAATTTCACATTTACTCTGATTTTGCGTGATTTCAGTTTCAGATTCACTTAAATGGGGTTTAATGTCAGGTTTTGAGTCGAATAAGTCATTTACTTCAATATCACAGAGAATTTGGTTTTCTTGGATCTCTTGAATGGATTCTTCTTCCACTTCAACTTTTATAATAATACTGGAATCTTGGCTTGAATCCTGTTGGCGGATCATCACTCTTCCATTGTTTTGATTCAATGTTTCCATGCACGGATCTTGACTGCCTTGAATTTTATCCTTATTTGAGTTGATCACTTTTAAAAGTGTTTGCAATTTTTTATTGCTCTCAATGACTCGAATCCGTAAAATGTTTGCTAAAATCAATCCATTTCCACACGATTCACAGATTTTATTGGGAGAATTTCGATCAACATATAGCTAAAAAAGAAGTCATTGAATTTCAGGTCAATGCAAAGTGAAATGAAAAATCAATTGATTTACCTTTGTTTGGGAAATAAATCGAATAATTGGAAGAAATTCTTTGAGTTCTAACATTTTATCATTTGATGATTCTCTCTGATTTAAGCAAATTCTGCAATATTCACTTAAATTCAGTTTAATTTCATTGCACTCCATTTTATTTTTTGGAATTTAGTTTAGTTAAAAATACGTTAAATTGAGATTTTTCATTTGAAAATAAAATTTATGGCAAAAAGTGTATAAAAAGTTCATTGAATTTTCAGATGTAAACAAATCACAAAAGAGATTGGCGACACATTGAAACTGTGATGGAATTTTGCAGGAATACAAAAACGCAAGGATTGTAGCGTTTTTATGATTTGAATTGTTTTTTCTAGGGCAGTTAATGTGGTTGATATTTATCAAGTAACATTTGTTAGCCGATTTAGTTTTTTTATATACATAGTTACATAGTCATTTTTTTTCTATTGGTACAAGAATTTATACATGTTTCTGTGATAGCACACGACACTTTCAACCGGCTTTCCTGTAAAGTTTTTGTATGACACTCAAAATTTTTATGGAAGAGAAAAGTATTTACTTCTACAAGAGGAACAAATCTTAGAAGAAAGTTTTGCTCTAAATTAATATTTTTAGAAGAGGCGATTAATGGGTTAAGAAAATCTTTTTCATTACAGCAGCAATATTATTTTTATTTTAATTCTTATTCTTCTTTATTATTTCAGGTACCATACCAAGGAACCAAGACAGCAGCAAATAAACAAAATCATCATACAAGAAGTGGTCAAAGCAATAGACTTCAAAGTCACCGTGGTAGAAGAAGCCGAAGCCGTCGACGTTTTCGTCGCCACAACAACAACAGAAACTCAAGAAACAACAACAATAATGAAAAAACTGTTAAAATTTTAAATGTACCTCTCTTTTAATTTTTTCTTATTTTATTTGGCAATGGTTGCTTCTAAGCAACAACAAAGTTTCTATAGAGATGTTTTGGTAAGATATTAAATCGCTTATATTATAATAAATAAAATAAGTTTAATTTTTTACACTTCAAAGGAACATTTTAGGAAATCATATGTCACCCGAGGAAATCATATTCCAAAATGCGAAATGAGTTTCCAAACGACTTACTTGAAATCAAACAAATAAAAAGTTATTTGGGTAAACTGAGGCGGGGAAATATAAAAGCTGCTGAAGAATACGATTTACAAGAAAGCCTAGAGATTGATCTAATGGATCTCTTCGAAGTTGAATAATTTTTTATTTTTTCATATTATGATTCAATATTAATACTCAAAAACCAATTTTTTTCTATAAAAAGGGCAAAAGTGATGTATGACAACTTTTTTCAGGATAAATAGGGTGATATTTTTATAGAACATTTCAAGATCAAAAATCGGGTCAAAATAGCTAAAAATTGTCAAAAAACGCTTCGGTTGAGAAGTTTTCCTCAAAAATTCATGTTTTTTGTACTAAAACTGAAAAAATAATGTATGGCAATGTCAAAGATCTTGAATAGTTTATAAGTTGGCTGAATATTTAGTTTACCTCTGAGCTACGGTTACAGAGGTATTGAGTACAAGGAAACCTCATGAACCGTACTTTTCAATTTTTGTCCAATTTCTTGAAAAAAATCCTCTAGAACCAAAATTCTGTTAAATGCTCGTTAAACCAGAGGCGTTTTCACGTCTTTTGGCTATCTGATCTTTAAAAATATCATTATTTATCAAATTTCATTGACCGTCTTAAGATAAACATATCCTCGTAGTTATGACGAAAAACGCAACATTCAATAAATTAGCGTTTCAGGATTTAATTGAAATTCAAATCAGGTGACATTCATGTGCGACAATAAAAAATGTAAACAAAACAAAATTTTTGCCGAAAATTGAGAACAATTTTTAATTTTAAATTAATTTAATAGTACAAATAGGTTTAAAATAATAAAAAATAATGGAAGAATATTCAATTGAAAACACGTGCAGAATATGTTTAAAGAATTATGATGACTTAAGTAATTTGAAAGACATAAATGATTATGCTGATGTGATATATTCATTGACACAAACTAAGGTGAATTCAATTTCAATATTTTTTGAATTAAAATTTTCATGCATCTTTAATTTAATTTTGATTAGATTTATGAAAACGTTCTCATCCCAACAAAAATATGTCACAATTGCGTAGGGTTAATTCTCCTTTCAAATATGGTCCGCACTAATTTGATCAACTCCCAACGAAAATGGATCGATTATTTACTTTACGAAGGAGAACAAGACACTGAAGCATTGAAACAGTATAAGGAAGATTTGGAAGACATTTCAGAAGAATCATCACAACTTTGCCGAATTTGTTTGAATCCCGCTGAAGATGATGAAATTTATGTCAGTCAACTCCCTGAATACATTAAATGTTCGTTTCTGAATTTGCATGAATACCAAAAAAATGTTGACATTCCAGAAAATATCTGTAAAAACTGTGTTCAAGACCTGGAAATAACGAATTACATTTTAAACGCATTTGAAATGATCGCAAATGAGGAGAACGACGATAAAACATGTCTGATTTGCAAGGAACTTTGTAGGAAAGATACTCAAATTGACTCGGAATTAGTGGCATTTATGCTTAGTATTAACATTGAATTAGATTTAAATTTGAAAGACAAATTGTGGAATGGTCTGTATTGTGATGCATGTTTACAGAGTCTGCGAATTGCGAAGATGATACGATATAAGAGTTTCAAAAGTGAGGAGGTGCTTAAAATGCAATATGAAAATGATTTGAAAACGACGGAAATTGTGAATCCCGTTGAAATTGAATACATGGATGAAGAAGCTTCAAATGACGTTGACAGAAATGAAGTCGAGGAAGAAAATTACGATGAAAATTTACATGAAAATGAGAAGGACGAAGATGATTTTTTTAATTTACAACTCAACACACCTCCATTTCAAATTCTGTACAGTTGTGCTCATTGTCACAAAACATACACTTATGAGAAAGATCTTGAAATGCATGTTGATATAATGCATCAAACTAAGGGCACGCTTTGTACTGAATGTGGCATGAATTGTAGGAGCATCGCCTCATTACGACAACACAAAATCCGGATGCACTACCAAATTTATGATCATTTGTGTGAAATTTGTGGTAGGCAATTTCCTGGGAGACCCAAATACTTGGCACATGTTGTAACGCACTTCGATGTTAGGAGTGTGCTATGTCAAGTTTGTTCAGCGACCTTTAAAACGAAGAAATCATTGAATTTGCATATGAGAACTCATACGGGAGAGAAACCGTACGCATGTGAAGTGTGTGATAAGAGATTTAGTCATTTCTCGGATAAGAAGCGGCACACTTACACACATACAAAAGTTTATCCGTACAATTGTGAGGTTTGTAAGAAAGGTAAGTCATTGAATTTAAATTTGATATTAAAATTTTTAAAATTCAAATTTTTCATAGGATTTGCCAAGAAGAATTTCCTACGAAAACATCAAGAACAGCACGTTAAAATAATAAAGAAATCAAAATGAAAATAATTTTGTACTAATTTATTGTTTAATCGTCTTTAATTACTTCGACAGTCTTTCATAGTGCTCAGATCAGATCAGATTTTTGAGTGGCATCTTTAAAAGAACCTGCATTAAGACCAAGGCAGCTTCATTGAGAACTTTTTGTTGCTCTCTGAACTATTTGTGACGCGAATCAACTATGCTTAAGTTAAAATGACTTCAAAAACGACCCTTTCCGAATATTTTTTCATGAATTTTTTCATTGTTAAATGAATTTTCAGCTCTCAGTGCTCCCTGAAGGGCCAAATTGGAAAACCCAGATAAAAATCACACTCATCAAAAACTTTTTCTATGGAAAATTTTCCAATAAAGCCTAAAATCCGACCAGAATTACACAAAAAGCCCTCTCAGCGCCTTCTGGAGAGTTCCATCGAAAAACCTAGATAATTTTTTTTTGTATTTTTTCATTCTCTATTGATCTGTTTATTCTCATAAACGACTTTTCTCTTGGAAAATTTTATAGAAAAATTCAATGTATCGAAAAATATCAAGAAAGCCTGTAAAAAAAACCTCATTGAGTCGATTCGGTCAATCACCCCATAAAAGTGTTTCAGGGCTTCCTCTAGCATTGTCAGTTAAAAACACCAAAATGTCGCCTATAAATGTCATTTCATGCATAAAATGCAGTTTGTTTATAAAATTTACATGTAAACAGAACTATTTTCAATCAAAATTTCTGTTATTTGGCTTGAATTGAAATATTTCTTATCAATTTAATTCAAAATTTAATCAAAAACACATTTAAAGTAAAATGACAGATTTTGATGGTCTGTGCAGGTTATGCTTAAAACCGAGCAAAGAAAGGATGGTCAACGTATCACATTTCGATGATTTGATTAAACAAATTGCGAAATTAAAGGTGAATTTTATTGAATTCAATTGAAATCAATACTAATTTCAATATTAAATTTCACATTTCAGCTAGTCAAGCACCCACTCATTCCATACAAATTGTGTCAGACGTGTTCTGGGATAATCTTAGCCGCTGGCATGTTGCGAATCAATGCAGTCGAATCAAATCGGTATTTTATGGAATATTTGGAATCAAAGGAAGTTCAACCGTTATCTGAGGATGAATTGTTTGAATGGGAAGCCGAACTCGAACTAATTGAACATCAAGAAATGGAACAACAAACCAAGACTGAAATGAAAAGTGATGGCGATACGAAAAGTGAGGAAGTGCATGAAAGTGAAACTGCTCCTAACGCTTCAGAGGACGTTGAAATGGCATTAGTGGGTGAAATTATGCACATTGATCCTGAAACAGGGTATTTCATTACACAATATGACCTCAATGGAACAAACAGTGATTACATAATTGTGAGTAATCCAACATCTGATGCAACTGGAAATGAAAACATTGAACCAAATAACCAGATTGTGAGTCGAATGAAAGAGAATTCAATGCCAGCACCACCTCCGTCGAAGAATTGTCGACTGTGCCTGAATTTATGTAAATATTTACCTGAAGAAAATGGATTGCATTTCATGAAGCAAATGATCAAAAAAATTATGCCAATGAAGAAATTTCAAGGAAGTCCATCGGTGCGAGTTCCAGATCGGCTGTGTGATGATTGTATGGGCAAACTACTAATTGCAAGTGACATTGCAGATAAAGCTAGTACGGCTTACGAATATTTTCATACCAAATTGGAATCAGGCGACATTCTCACAATATCACAGAATTTGTGTTGTGTGTGTTTAACGGAATTCAATGATGAAAATGAAATTACTCGAATGAGCAATATAACGGAATCATATTTCCATCTCATTGCATCGAGAAATTCAAAATTCAAGGATGAATTGAACTTTGAAAAGCAAATTTGCCTGAAATGTGTCCACGATTTGGAGTTAACAAACGCAATCCGTTACAAAAATTGGAAGAGCGAAAAAGTGCTTGAATTACAATTCGGCGGTGCAAAAAAATCAAGTTCCAGCACCGATAATCAAATTTGGATATGGGACAATGACACAGATTCGGATGATTGCAGTGAAGAGCCACGAGATTTCACAAGTCGATCTCTCAATCCAAAGTTAACTCAAGTAGCGGACTGTCAATATTGTCTCGCCCAGTTCCCGAGTGAGTCAAGTCTGAGGACTCACCTTCATGACGCTCACATTCCAATCAGTTCCGAGTGCGTTCAATGTGGTCTCAAATTGGTAAGTGAACGTGGTGCAAAGTTGCACTATCTCTCAGTTCACATGAGATTTGTCGAAGCGATTTGTGATATTTGTGGAAGGACGTATCACTCACAGAACAAGTTGAATAAACATCGAATAATTCATTTTGAGGATCGAAATGTGCCATGTCCACTGTGTCCAGCTAAATTTAAACGAAAGGATAATCTGAAAATCCATTTGAGAGTTCACAGTGGCGAAAAACCGTTTAAATGCAATTATTGTGAAAAACGTTATGCACATCATACGGACTTGAAGCGACACACATTCACACACACCTCACAATATCCGTTTATTTGTAAATTTTGCAAAGCAGGTTTCTGTAAAAAGGCTGAACTGAAGGCGCATGAAGAGGAACACAATCCTTTTGATCCAAATCGCAAAATTAAAGAAGCTCAAATTGAATACAAGGAAAAATGAATGTAAAATTGAAATTGTAGCCAAAAAAATTGTTAAAAAATGTTTAAAATAAAGAGAAAAATATCAGGCGCCAAACTTTCTTCATGTCAAGAAACATAAAAATAATCATTTGTTACGTTGTTGATTCCATTTAACGGCATATTTTTTTACACTAATAAAAGCAATTTACATGGCCATTATCAAGTAATCTAATACAAAATTTTATTGGTACTAACTTTTAAAGATGAGAAGGGTATGAGAAGTGGAAACACATTTAAAGTGATATAAAAATTAAATTTAATATGAAAAGTTTAGTCAATGGAAGGTCAACGTTCAAATAAATTACAAGGAAGAAGTAAAAAAAGCATAAAAAGCAATATTATCGACAATGAATTTCAGGAAATTTCATTTTTTTCCATGTAATTGACCTTGAAATTTTAACCACAGCATGAAAATCAATAATTTCATAACATGTGATGATGCACTGCAGCTTTTTCCCTTTCAACTATCGTTCAATTCATACGTGTATCGGAGAAAATTACCATGAAATGTAAAATGAAAAAAAAAATCAATATTCAAACACACACAATTTTTCATAGAATCATAGAAAATCAAGGTCAAGGTAACGGTCAAATATCTAGGTCATCATATTTCAATACAAAAATCAATTTTTCATTTATTTTTTTTCAATGAACAAGAGAGCAAGTGCAAGTTCAAGGCCATTCAAAACTTACCGATTATTAACGGATTGTGCTTGAGGTATATAAATTGTGACATCATCGTCATCATCATCGGAATAACTCGGTTCACGTGCAATTTCACTATTAATGGAGACGTCTGGTTTTTTGTTAATATCAATTTCATTAAATTCCATATTTTAATTTTTTTGGTATCTTTTTCAAGGAAATTTAAAGTAAAAAACACGTCTTTTCACGTTAAAATTTACAATTTCAATTCAATTCAATTCAAATATTTTTTGAGTAGAAATTATAAACAAAAATAGATTTTTCGTTTTCAATTAATATTATTATTATTTTTATTATAATTTTTAATTTAAAATACCACACTAAACAACTCATTAATATTTTAAATGCATTTCATGTAAGAATTTTTGTCACAAACACATAGATTTTTTTTTTTATCTTTGCACTAAAGTATATTAAGATCTTATAACTGTGAATATCAAAGTCAAGATCGGATTTTAAATTAAATATGTGAATTTTTTATGGTCTAATAAATCATTTCGTTAAATGTATGAACATTTGAACAAATTGATTCGTTATTTAATTTTAAATTAAAATTATTATAAGATTTTTATGTCAAATATTTGCTGTTAAAGATTATTATTATTTTATTATTATATCACTGTTATGAGTTTTATTGGTAATTTTTATAATTTTATGATTTTTTTTATTGAGTGTTTATATTTTATTTTATACAGCTTGGATTTTGAACTCAATAAAAGCATTAAAAAGGATTTATCATGTGTAAGAGGCGGTTAAAACGTTTTTTCAGTGATTTTTTGAATGAATTTACAGAATTTTGAAGGACGACGGATAAAATGTTAGTGAATTCAGTTCAAAAACAAAAAGTGAAATGAATCAGTGAATTCACTTCAAACATAAAAAGTGAAATTGGATTAGTGAAATCAGTTCAAAAATTAAAAAGTGAAATTGACTCAGTGAATTCAGTTCAAAAATAAAAAAAGTGAAATTGACTCAGTGAATTCAGTTCAAAAACAAAAGTGAAACTGTCTCAGTCAATTCGGTTCAAAATTAAAAGTGAAATTGTCTTAGTGAATTCAGTTCAAAAATAAAAAAATGGAATTGACTCAGTGAATTTGGTTCAGAAATAAAAAGTGAAATTGACTCAGTGAAATTGGTTCAAATTCAAAAAAAGTGAAATTGACTCAGTGAATTAAGCTCAAAAATAAATAAAGTGAAATTGACTCAGTGGATTCAATTCACATAAAAGTGAAATTGCCTCAGTGAATTCGATTCAAAAATAAAAGTGAAATGGACTCAATGCACTTGGGTCAAAATAAAAATAGTGATATTGACTCAGTGCATTCAGTTCTTAAATAAAAAAGTGAAATTGGCTCAGTGAATTCAGTTTTAAAATAAATAAAAGTGAAATTGACTCAGTGAATTCAGTTCAAAAATAAAAAATTGAAATTGACTCAGTGAATTCAGTTCAAAAATATAAAAAGTGAAATTGACTCAATGCATTTGAATCAAAAATAAAAAAGTGAAATTGACTCAGTGAATTCAGTTCAAAAACAAAAGTGAAATTGACTCACTGAATTCAGTTCAAACATAAAAGTGAAATTGGCTCAGTGAATTCAGTTCAAAAATAAAAAAAGTGAAATTGACTCAGTGAATTCAATTCAAAAATAAAAAACTGGAATTGACTCAGTGAGTTCAGTGCAAAAATAAAAAGTGAAATTGTCTCATTGAACTTAGTATCAAAATTAATAAAAGTGAAATTAAATCAGTGAATTCAGTTCAAAAATAAAAAAAGTGAAAATGACTCAGTGAATTCAGTTCAAAAACAAAAGTGAAATTGACTCAGTGAATTCAGTTCAAAAATAAAAAAAAGTGAAATTGACTCAGTGAATTCAGTTCAAAAATAAAAGTGAAATTGACTCAGTGAATTCAGTTCAAAAACAAAAGTGAAATTGACTCAGTAAATTCAGTTCAAATATAAAAAAAGTGAAATTGACTCAGTGAAAACAGTTCAAAAATAAAAGTGAAATTGACTCAGTGAGTTCAGTGCAAAAATAAAAAGTGAAATTGTCTCATTGAACTTAGTATCAAAATTAATAAAAGTGAAATTAAATCAGTGAATTCAGTTCAAAAATAAAGTGAAATTGACTCAGTGGATTCAATTCAAAAATAAAAGTGAAATGGACTCAGTGAATTCAGTTCAAATATAAAAAGTGAAATTGTCTCATTGAACTTAGTATCAAAATTAATAAAAGTGAAATTAAATCAGTGAATTCAGTTCAAAAATAAAGTGAAATTGACTCAGTGGATTCAATTCAAAAATAAAAGTGAAATGGACTCAATGCACTTGGGTCAAAATAAAAATAGTGATATTGACTCAGTGCATTCAGTTCTTAAATAAAAAAGTGAAATTGGCTCAGTGAATTCAGTTTTAAAATAAATAAAAGTGAAATTGACTCAGTGAATTCAGTTCAAAAATAAAAAATTGAAATTGACTCAGTGAATTCAGTTCAAAAATATAAAAAGTGAAATTGACTCAATGCATTTGAATCAAAAATAAAAAAGTGAAATTGACTCAGTGAATTCAGTTCAAAAACAAAAGTGAAATTGACTCACTGAATTCAGTTCAAACATAAAAGTGAAATTGGCTCAGTGAATTCAGTTCAAAAATAAAAAAAGTGAAATGGACTCAGTGAATTCAGTTCAAATAAAAAAAGTGAAATTGGCTCAGTGAATTCAGTTCAAAAATAAAAAGTGAAATTGGCTCAGTGAATTCACTTTTTGCCAAATATTGAAATGAAATCAATCCAATCAACTGAATTTTCCTGTAAATTTTCCCATAAAATCACTGCCCTACTTAAAAATACAAATTGTAGTAATGCGCAATGATTTTGCCGCCACTTTGTTGCTTCAAAAATTACACTAACATAAATTTTATGTATATTAGAGATTCACACTGTTGTATTTTCAGCAAAATTTTTTTTTCAAGGCTTAACCAAATCAGCTGTTATTGCTTTAACACCCCAAATAATTTACTTTTTCACAGACAATTTGTAGTTTTAACTGGAACGTGAATTGTGAACGACTGACAAATTATTGTACAAAATTTCTTTCTATTTTGGATTTTCAGATTTTAAATGTAGTTTAGTCGAGATTCTACATTCATATTATGTAGACAAAAAAAAAATATATTTAACAACTTTTTCGAGTACATTTAGTACACGATACCTTTTACGTTATGTGTGTTTTTTTTTTAATAGATGTGCAAATTGAGTTATATTGTGTGTCAGATTATTCAATAAATTTATTATTTTTTTTTATTACCCGATTTCACGGCATGCCTTTATATAACACCGTTAATATGCTAAAATAAAACGAGTGACAACAGAGTTTAAAAAAAAAAAAATTAAATTGAAATATGTGATTTATTATATTTGTGAAACATAACACGACACACGTGAAATTTGCTTGAAAGGTCAGTAAATTGTGAGTGGATAAAATTGTATTGAATTTCATGGTGATATGTAAAAAAATGGCCTTGAACTTTTTGAACTTAGATTTCAGTGCAGCAAAACAATGAATCAGATAACAGTGAATCCTTTGAACTATTTTTTCGCTTACGGGGTTTTAATAATAAAAATGCAATCTATTATTTTTTTTTACTTTTAATGGTTTAGATTGAAGATGGAAAGAAAATAATTCACTCAGATGACATGATTTAAATGAAATTTTAGTGTAACACATTGAGAAAATACAGAAAAACTATGAAAAAAATCGCTGCTAGCATTTTAGCGTTCAGTGACATACTAAACAAAGGATTTTTTCATCAATTGAGTGAGATTGAAATGAAACAATTGAATTCGTTTGATGTTATGACATAAAACAATTAACTGCTATGGGCTGATTCAATGTTTGCAAAGACATCAAGTCATTGATATTATTTCACATTGAATTTAATTGACAAAAGGACGCGTAGAGATTTGGACTATGTTAAATTAGGCTTAAGCATCATGACAATACTCTAATTTCATGAATTGAACTGGTGAAACGAGAGACTGCAACTGTATAGCTCTACAGACTATCCATAGACACGTACAAGTTGGCGGCAAGTCCTGAAAGGCCAAAAAAGATAAAACCAAATCATTTTAAGTATTCAGTCGTACTCTAACCGGGTCTATGATCATGTCTCAGTATAAAATTAAGCATCAGAAGCCAGAGGATTGCAATATCAAATTCAAATGGAAAGAAATGTCCAAGAAGCCTATCCCAGACTTAAACTACTCAGACCAGCTTAGTAAATTTTAGACTGTCTTCTGTTCGATTCTCGCTTTGGTCATGAAACTTCACTATCTCAAATTTCCCATTTCCCGGCTACTCAATTTGAGTTAAAGACTAGATAAAGGTGGCGACTGCTTGAGATGACAGGATAAAAGCTAAGGCTCTCTGATGATGATAACGGAGAAGCACAAAAGACCTGAAATGTAACCTTGAAATTGTCTTAACTCAATCTCATTCTTTCACGATTTTTTCAAGTTCACGATAGACGAGTGCACGACCCTATTTGAATCATAATAATAAGATTAGTGACCGATTTATTTATATCAATGAACTAATTCTCTTATTTTCTTCAATTTTCTGTGTTTCAATCACAATAATCTATTGAACTTAAATAGTTTTATTATTATTATTAATAATAACTTTTTCAAACAAATCATTTTATTTTTGTCTTACTCTTCTGATAAGCTTAGACAAACAAAACAACAATAAAAACAGTAAAATGTTTACAAAACTTTGATAGTTTCTTCATAATATTTATAACATGAATACGTGTGCAGAGAATTTTAAATCTCCTTAAAATTTCCATTTTCTTTGCTTTTCTTTAAGTTTTAAGTCTTAGAGAAATTTATTTAAAATTTAAATTCCTTGTACCATTAAATTATATATAAAATGAAAATCGGATTCCGGTTCAAAACAAAGAATAATGGATACAAAGATTACTCAGTTTTTTTTCATATAATATTTTTATCCATGATACTTTTAAAAGAACACATTTTATTATTCTCTTAACATAACATTGAAAAAAATTGTAAGCTTTATCGAACATTAAAAGCTGAATGATTTTTGTTTGAAAGGGATTAAGATCTTTCACATTTTCTAAGTATGTGTATTTTACACAGGACTCAACAATCAAATTACGATAAATAATGGACCTTTTTTTCTGTTGTTAAAAATCATTCGTGCAAAAGGTTAGTGAGAGAAAAAGGATACCATAAGTAACATGTGTTATTTCTTTTGTCATTATTTAAACATTATGATGATGATTTTTTTATTTTTTTTCTTTAACTTTTTTTTTGTCATTGAAACAAAAGAAACCAGACGTCTCCATTATTATCTTGTTAATTAAAAGTTTTCTGCCTTAAAAGCAACAAAAAATTCTTATTAAAGTCAAATGTAATATGGAGATGGAAAAAATGTAAACAAATGAACTTGACACTCATATCTGGTTGGTTTTGTTTTGTTTACGTGAAACATGAATCAATTCAAGTTTCGGATTTCAGTTGCACGTTTTAACGTAAAATTATAGTTGTTGGACGTTGATGAGTATTCTGTTACATTAAATTACATTATTTCATTAATAAAATATGTCTTGTTTTTGGCATTTATTTGATTGGGACAAGGATTGGACGAGACATTGAATGTAATTTGGTAGCTTTTGGTTCAAAAATTATTTTAATTTAAAGAATCAACTTGGATTTTTTGAAATATTTGAGTTTAGACGTTGAGATATAAAAAAATATCTAGAGGGCGCCACTGTACGAAGTTATCGTTTCTGTGCCAGTACAAAAGCAAACGTCATTAGCCTGTCTAACTGGGTACTTAACAAAAACAAACAAACAAACAAAAACTTAGATGGTAAGCAGATTAAATTTGACAGCTCATTTTGTATTGATACACATACAGAAACGTCAAAATTTTTATACGAAGACAGATTTTTTCAATTTGTCTTGCGTGCAAAAACGTTCACTTAAACGTTTTATTTCTTCAAAATATTGTTAAGATGCCTCATTGATATTCATCGTACTAAAAATTTAAAATAGGTGCCCTCTTTTAGATAGAGTGCCTTATTAAGGTCTTGAGTATCTTTCTTCTAGGTCTTGAATTCGTCTTTTCTAAGTAATTTCGCGCAACAGGGTAAAAATTTCATGTACCCTCTCGTAAGACAACTACTTAATTTTAGGAGCTGAATCCTTAATCCTATCCATGTGAAGTTTTTTCTTAAAGAAGTAGGCTAAAACGTCGAAATGACTTGTAAGATTTTTCTATGGTCAAATATAGCTAATAATTTGAAAAATAAATCAATCGACATTAGATCCAAATTAAAACAGATTAAGGTGATATCTGTAGGCCGTAATGAGTACTAATCTTAAAATAGCATGAGAGAGGATCTCAGTTGCTATCCGATCAATTTGTCTATGTATTGATGAATTTAACACCACATTACCACAAATAGCATTATTTTATAATAAAAATAATCTAATAAAAAACAATAACATTGAAGACCTATCCTAACAACAAGCAACTCAACAAAAAAACACATAATAATAATAATTTCTTATTGATTGGATCATTGACCGAACAAGGAAAACCTGTACATTTATAACATACATTTTTTTTTAAATTCAATTTATTTTTATACACTCATTGCTATTTATTACTGTAAAACTAAGATTTATTGCTTATTATCATCTTCATAGAAACACGACAACCAGTAATCTAACCTTGACTAGATAGTATTTATTGTGTACCTATGTAATATTTACACTCTTGAAAGAGAAGAAGAAGAGCATTAATATTATTATCACACATTTACTTTATTTTATATTTTATTTGTTTACACATTCATAGAAAAAAAATTATCACATTTTACAAATCAGAGCAAAAGTATGAACGGTTCAGTAAGACACGTGCTTATTACTTATAATGTAAAAGAAAAGCAAAAAAAAATGCAGTGTGATGAAAAGGTTTTCAATGTTATTATAACAGGTTTTTTGTTTTTGTTATTTTTTTTTGTGTTGAAAAACTACGATGTTACATTAAAATGAGAGTAAACAAGTTTTAATTTTGAAAAATAAAAACACATTTTTAATTCACTAGAATTTCTTTGAAGCATTCATTATTAGAATATTAAAAATTCTTGATGAATTCTGTTTAATAGCCGTCTAGACGGTTGCCATGTTGTGGGCTGAACTAAAGCAAGCTGGATTGATTAAGTTGGAGCAGAGCTGAGGACGCAGAATAGACAACTCTTGACCAGACCAAGACAGTGAAATGATTGTTCAGCCAGGTTCTCATCTACTTAAAAGAGGAATTAAATCGAGTGAAGTAATTAATATGAGTTAAGAAGCCCACTATACCTGGCTTACTTCAGAAAAGTGTCAACACTTCCGAAAAAGCCTGATCAGGACTGACACCTTTTCCTTTTTTGATGGAATCATGACTGGGAACGTACTCACAAATCGTGAAGCAATCAAGATGCCCACTAGACCTGGTTCAGTTCAGACTACACCTTCTCTGAAAGCCAAGCAGGTCAGACACATTTACTTTTATGATGGAATCAATACTGGGAAAGTTCTCACAATCTGGTACGCTTGGGACATACAAAAAGCAGATGTGCAGCAGTCTCCTCTTGTTTAGAGCAGTATTTGCATATAGGGTCTCGAGAGTCAAAATGATAGTCTTCAGTACAATGACCGACAAACATACCAACAGAGATTTTGAGTTCAGTACGGTTCAATCTGATCAGTTGTCTGGAGAAACAGGAATTGGGCTCCTTAATGAAGATGCGAGTTTGCTTTACAATACCCGCTTTATTGAGTAGCCATTTTCGGAAAATTGTAGCCTCTGTGCCCTTATTGTAAGAATTCATACAGCTCTGAGAAAGCGAACCTTAAGATTGATAGTCCAACACGCTAACTACTGCACCGAGGTCCCTTAAGTTTCTTAACTTAGCCTCTGGCCCGATTTGAACTCGTAAAAGGTAAGTTTCGAGCTCCAATGTTAGTTTGACCTTCCCAGGTCCCATATATGTCAATATTGGATCATCATCATTTCAAAATTTGTTCTAATACTCATTGGTGAAACCACAAACCACTTTCAATCATTGCTAACCACACAACTTAACTAATTGATTTTCAAAATTCCAATGAAATTTCATAAAAGACATGATTTAATATGAAATCTCATAATAATAATGACAATAATTTATATTGCATCATTCAATAATCTCATTTGCTCCACTTATGCTTTTGTCATTGCACTTCATATTTCACTACAATATAAAGAGAAATTTTACATATTACAAGTCAGCGTGTCTTCATTTACATACACAATATTGATCGAAGTTTGTAATAAAATCAAGTGAAATAATTGGAACACATTCCTAGCATAGCAACATTGAATCACGATCGCATCATGGCATAATAAATAAAAATTTTATTTATAATAATATTCATCAATAAATATTTTAAATTTATAATCTTATTAAAAACTTCATCTTCATCATCATACGACTTATAGTTTTCTGTAGTAACAGTTTGTCAATATTAAGATGAAAAATAGTTCATCGTAATAATTTTTTTATTTTCTTCTTATGTATCTGTGTCAAGACCGATATTGATAACATTAAATATGTTAAATTTAAGTTTAACGACTCACCTGTGACTCATCTCACGCTTATACCCATGAAAATGATCATTATGCAGCTCAACATAGGAATTCATCATTTCCGAGTCTGCCATACTCGTTTCACTCAAAAGTCTCAATTGACGTGCTGATGATCTTGCGATCTCAATTTCTTCATTAGTGTTACTTGTTACACTGTTACTCCGATCAAAAACAGCTGATTCTGTGACGTCACTTGAATTGTTATTATTTGTGCGAGTACTAGCAGAATTTGCACGCATACGTAATTGTTGTGGTGTAGCCGGTACATTTGCCGGATACAATGTTTCAAATTGATCTTGAGATATTTCAGGCATTGTTTTTACAATTATTTAAATTCAAATTCACACAAGTTGAATGTAACACAATTTTAATTTCAATTTCAATTCAATAATAAAGAGGCACTTGACCTTTTTTTTCGTTTTTGTTTACTTTTAATTTACACACACACTCTTTTCACTTTCATATAATAGTAAAAAAAAATGTTATTTAAATTTTTTAATGTCTGGTTCGAGTCTCGTTTAAAAGTATTTCAGTAAAAGTAACAGTTGTAACACTTTTATTTTTTTTATTTAATATTTTGATTTAAATTAATATTTTATGGATCTTTAAAAAGAGACAAATGTTTACGTTCCAACGTATCAAAAGTAACTGATCACTTTTATAATATAAAATTGAAAAATATCAAAAAATATTAATCTGCCTTATATTCTCTGTGTATATTCATTTAAAAGAAGGAAAAAATATGTCTACTGCAATTCACAATAAACAAATACAATCTATCAGCTATTTACTAATAATATGAAAACGTACTTTTGTATAAAGAAAAAATGTATAAAGTTGATATTGAAGAGAGACACGTAAATAATATTTTTACAAACGACGACACAATTCATACATATGTGATTTCAAATGAAATGAATGAATTACAAAAAAAAAACATAATAATATAATGAAATAAACTGTTAATGAAAAAAAATATTTATTTGTAGTGGATTCTCTCTTTTTTTTTTCTATGAATCGGCATTTTTTGTGTTATAATGAGTGTTTTAGTGAATGGGAAGCATCAATGACGTTATTTTGCTTTTGTTTCAATTATGTGTATGTATATTACTTGTTTGATTAACATATGTGCTTTTGTATGTATATGTATGTGTATGTTTCAGTAAGTAAATAATTAAGTTCAGTTTTTAATCAGTTCAGTTGTTAACAGAAAATGGATTAAAAAAGATTTCAGTGTAATTAAATTTGGAAAAAAATAATTTTTTGTAATGAAAAGTCATTTATTGAAAGTTTGTTCAGTTGAACAAAGAGGCGCCATGAAATTGAAATTTCAAAATTTTAAATTAAAATTTGGTGAGATCTGAATTGGCTATTGCAAGTCAGTAAAATCAAGGGATACACATTTAATACTGAATTACAAAAAAATTATTTTGCCATCTTACATTAAAAAGTGGCAATAAACATCAAGATTTTCCGATAACGAGGAAAAAACTATTTGAACATTACTTGGTTTAGATGGTTCAGTACTTATTTTTAACTCATTGCTGGTTTTGTGTCGAGAAGATAAATTTTAAGCGAAGCACATGAGTCAATTTCAAGATAATGATAGAGGAAACAATCCCATTTGATAAGTGATTTAATGAATGTGATATTCAAATAACTTCAATCCTTCCTATCATTTCTACAATAATAATAATTATCATCATCATCTTTGCTAAAGCATCATCACTTTAATGTTATTTCTCATTTTCTGTGTTTTACTCACTTAAAGCAACACAAATGTTCATGTGATGGCTCTTCAATGCTAAATGTTACTGTTATCAGTTCATTAAAATGATATGAATCGAATTTAAGAGTTGTAGTAAGTGGGTTTAATGAGTGCGTTATCATAATGATTCGTAAATTTGATGTTCAGAATATCCCAAAATGTTTTATGCACGCTAATGAATGCTTTAGGGAATGCAAAATAAATATTATCTAAAATTAGATTTGAAGTTTTATGTGACCTTGAACATTTTTTTCAACTGGAAATGTTTTACTAAAATTTAATAAAATTCGAATTCAACGAACAGGTGGTCTAATTTATCATTTTTTTTTGTTGAAACGCATATGGCAATTTTCATGAAAATGAAAATATTTTTTTTATCTAACTCTTAATATTGAGGCCAGGTGCTATTTCATATCGCTTGTTCCATGCATAAAAGTCACTATAGGCGATATAGAAGAAAAGTTTATGCTCAATAATTATGCTCATTTTGATTTTCGATCAATTTTCGTTTCAGTAAGCTTTTGCAAGGCAATCTCTCATTCAAATTTATATAATTTGAAGTGCACTTGATTCGATTAATATAAATAAGTATATAAGTAGACCACATTTTTAAGTTCTTACATGAAGTGTGTGTCTGCAACTATTTCTGTACTTTTCCGTGTGAGTAAAATCTATTTTTGTAATCGACTCAATTATTTAAAGATATTAAATGAAATATGCGCCTTTGGGCTCGGATTGTATTTAAACCTGAATACAATTTTTATCGAGGTTTACGAACAAAAATTTCACCAATTAATCAGCGAAATCATATTTCTTAAAAATTTCTGATATGTACAGTCAATTAACAGCCAAGAGGCTACTAGGGTGATTTCAATGAGAAACCTAGTTCCCATTCGTTTAAGGCTGAGAGTGGGAACAGTACATTTACACTCTTGTAGAATTTTGATCATATCTAAAAAGGCTTATAATAATAATTTCTTGTAGATCTTGATCAGAGCAGGATCCTTACGTTCCAGTAACGATTGCGAAGTCGAACAAAAATTTCAATATGTCAAGTGTCAATCAAGATTCAAATGTGAGCTCGAATTAAAAAAATTGAAACTGTGACAAGCAGGTACTGATTTACATAAGACAGGTCAGCATACGTTGAAAGTATCAAGACTAGAAAAGGTAATTTTGACTTTTAAAGTTCCTTGCGTACGTTAAGAGCTCTGATAAGCTGCTATGTTCTTCATTCTTTGCTCTCAAATAAGTGTCAGACGAAAATGCGCTTAAATTCGCCTTCAATGTTTTCGTTTTCTCAAAATCATATACATGTGTGAATGATCGAAAGAAAAAAAAACAATTTGACATGGTAAGAATTTTAGCGTAGAAACAAGCAAGTATCCAAACCCATAACAGAACTACACATCAAAAAATGAGGTCAAACTCTTAACACTTGTTTTAATACCTGTTCAACGTGAAATTTGGAAAACTTTTAATAAAAACATTTTATTTGTATTGACTTACCTGTGCTCGGCTTTGCGATAGTATTTTTTTACATTTTTTTCCTCTGAATTTGGAGATGGCAGTTCAATGCTATACTCATAATTATTTCCAAAAGGCTGATACATTTTATTTATAATTTTCTTTCACTGTGGAATTTTGTATTTTATATAATATTTAAAAACACTTATTTAATTGAAGCACAAACACGTAAATACTTTTTTATATTATATAAATAAATAAGATAATTCCAGGTTAAGTTTTTGGAATATTTTATCAAAATTTTTATCGTGTCTGATTAAAATCACTTTTAATTCGTAATAAATTCAAAGATAAAACCTGTTTCTTTTATTTTTCAATTAAAATTCAGATGAAAAGTGAAAATATGTTTTATTTTCATGAAAATTTTGTTGTCTGTCACAATTTTTTCAATGCTTTTATTTTAAAACACAAAATTGACAGTTTTTTATCAGTGCTCTATTTGATTTCTCGTTCAAGTTCAAATTATTTTAATCGATTTCAGATAATTTTATTGATAAAACTTGGGAACTTTAATAAAATTTATTTAAATGCACAAAACTTGTGATAAATTCACTTTTTTTTGCCGATGTAAACAATGAAATCACTCACAATATGACATATCATATGAGAGAACTCAGTCGTACACTTAATACACTGAAATACAAATTTTTGGATGAATTTTAGTATTGTGAAGCGAAATAATGGTATTTATTGTAGTAAAAAATGTAGTGAATTGTATGTGAATTCACACACTACGAAGAAGGGGAAAAATTCCATATGTTTGAGAGATATTGAATTTAATGCGCGCGCATTTTTTTTAACTTTATTTTGATTGTTATTTCATTTGAAAATATTAACGTTAAATTTTTGTTTCTTAATAAATCTCATTATATTTTAATGTCTGATAAGCTTATTAACTTGCCAATTATTTCAGAATCATTTTTTTTTCTGGGAAGGAAATAAACCAAAACATGAAATGAAATTTCATCCTCAATTAAACCTTGACATTTTAAAGCCTTACATAATGTAGACATGTAAAGTGTCCCTTAAATCACGTTTATCAAATAACAATTACGGTTTAAATACTTGATTAATTGCCCATTTCCAGTCTGTGTATTTCGTAATTTTATATAAATTGTAATTAGGTTACAAAAGGGCGTCATTAATATCCAACCTTATGCAATGAGAGAGACTCATGTGATATCAAATGACTTTTAAAATATTCATAAATTAAACTAATAAATTGACAAATTAAACATATTTCAATGCAATTTTGTATCTAATTTTTATCATGTGTCTTTTTAATAATAATATTTTTTAAATTTATTCTTCTCAAAAGTTATGTTTTCAAGTATCATAATAATAATAATATTAATAATAGCAATCAAAATTTATTCATAAATGAAATATGTTGTAATATCATATTATATAAGACTTTGAATAGTTCTGAATATGTTTAATTTTCAAAAATATTTTATATTGCCATTTGTTTTAACTTAATGCCAATTTTGGTTCAATTAAAATTGTTGCAATGCATATTGTTTATTAGTTGTTTTTGTTACTATTATTAATAATAATAATAATTATTATATGTAATTTTATAATTTATAATGACAATTATGGGTATTGAATTGCAAATTAAATATTTTATTAGTTGCATTGATGCATGTGCTGTTACCATTCAAAATAAATAAATTTGTTTTTCAGATCATAATTCAACGAAAATATTTTTGATGGTAACTGAAAGTGATACCGGTTTAGTCAACAATGATGAACTTGGTTGACATGTTTATGTGACGGACTACTGATACATTGAAGAACAAGAAATCATATCAGAGTATGCAAGAAAGTAGAAGGTAAGTTAAAATAATATTTGATTCTATCAATTTAAAAGTGGGCTTAGATGTCGTAGCTGCGACAAGAAAGTGGGTTAAAAATGTAGAGGAGTCAGAACTTCAAATTAAATTAACTTTAAATCACCGCGAATGCTTGAAAAGGGTCCATATGGGACGATTTGATAAGTTCGGACCACGAAGAAGATTGGAATAGATGGATCCGAGCACTTCCTCAGATATAAAAATTGACAGCATTGACAGATGTTTTTTGAATGGTTTCGAATCATGGGACGAATGAAATGTGCAGCTTCACGTACTAGTTTCCCTACTGTACTAACTGTAAGCTACCAAACAACACATATTGACCCAATTATCCTGTGTGCGAAGCATATAAACAAGTGACCACTGAAAAGATCGACATTCAAGAACCCTTTCCTGAAGCTTGAAGGCGAATTAGCACCATGCAGCTAAATTCCACCATCTATACAAGAGTTGTATGCTATGATGGTAATTTTGCTGATGCCACTGCAACGCTTAACGGCCATAAAGCAAACACAGAAATTCTGAAAAAGGTTATGAAGGATACTCAGAGAGAAATTGCGACACAACAAGCCATAGCAAGACAGATCTTAACAGCTTAATCTCAATTGGAAACCTTGAAGAGACAAAACACAAATTGGACTCCAAATGAAAAAGATGTAATGATTGTGAGCGAGAAAGATCCATCAACCATAAAGGGAAGTTTCCTGGAGACACCATTATGATCTTATCCGTTGACATCTTGAATATTACTGGCAAAAAATCGAAAACCGTCTTTGACGATTACGTAGCCAAAATAAAATCCATTAAGCACATTGGTGGAGAGGAACAAAAAGTACCTGAAGATGGGATTCCGTTTTTCGTCCTGCTGATATCAGATTTTAAGAAAATCAGTCTCAAGGTAAAAAACTAATTCGACCTCCTGAAGCAAAAAGAAAAGCCAGACAAAACAACCAAACTTTGAGATATTACCTCGAATGTGAAGTCAATTTTGAAGGTATTGACTTAAAAAAGAAGATTTGATCAAAATAATACAATTATATTTCTCAATAATGTCGTGGAAAATATCAGAATTAAATAAAAAAAATGCTTTTCATCATAAAATTCAATTCAATTTCAATTTTATGATTGAATGATAGTAAAATGATTAACTAACCAAAAATCAAAACAATCCAAAATAATCATAATAAGGTAATATGATTATTATCATATACATGTCAAATTATAATGCGACTCTTCATTTCAAATAATATTTGACAGGATTTGTGGTTCATTCAAACTAAACAGAATTTAATTAATTTCATATCTTCCATGAAATTTGTTGATTATTTCGACCACATTTCATGTGTGGGTTTTATCATCATCCAAATACGAATTCTAATCATTTCACTGTCATTTGATAAAGTTCACAGTTGAAAATAAATAATTCAATTGAATTTAATAAGAGAACATGGAATTACACCATCAGTGTATGAATTACAATTTAACTTAAATTTAAGGTGAGTATTTCACATAAATCATATCTCAATAATAAAATATGCTACAAAAAGATAAAACTCGTTCACTTTTACATCGAATATACACAAAAACTTATGCGCACATAGTTCTGATAGTTAATGGCATATTATGTGTATTATTTATTGGCATCAAACTGAGCTTCAGGCGAAGTCACTTTAAATTTTATCGTGATAATAAATTTTTGTTACTACTGTAAATTACGATTTTACATGTTCGATCTTGGGTCAACAAATACCACAGTAATTTAATATCAATGTAAAATAAATGTGTTGATTTTGAAAATGAGATAACTCGGTAAATTATGAATTGGTGCGATGGCGTTTCAATGTGGATGTTAAATGAAAGAACGGATGAAAAATGATCCTATCAAAAAAAATTGAAAGGACTTAATAAAACTTTTCTGTAATCGGTTACGATGGAAATTATTATCCAATTACGTGTCTGGGAAGCAGATTACATTTCCTCGTTTTTCTTTTTTTTCCTCTCAAACTGTCTGATTAGAAAATTTTATTTTTAGAATAAAATCCTCTTACATCAACAACTTTTTAATGATATTTACTTTCATTTTCATGAAGCCGTCATTAACAAAGCATTTCAAGGAAAGCAGAACGCATTATTATCGTAAATTTTACAAGTCAAATAATGCATTTAAATTCGTTGAAAAGTTATTTTGCTATTATCGCATAAGAAACTTATGTAACCAAGTAACAACTACGAAAATAATATGCTTTTAAATGAAACAAGTTTATAATCTCTTTCAATCTTTATGTTTCCATACCAAAGTAAGTACTGTAATTCGTTTGAATGTAATAGAAATAGAACAAAAACTCATTCAATGAAATGCGTTTTAATTTAAAAAAAGACATGGAATGGGAGTGAACATTTCTGTGCTATTTTTATAAAAATGTTTTTTTTTTGTTAATTTGCAACAACACAGTTAAATTTGGATATAATGTGTCTCTAGTTCATATTTGAGCGTGAGTGTCAAAAAAAATGCAATTTACACCGCCTTTGGCTATAATTGTTTGTTTTTGTTTGTGCTTTATAAAGATATTTAAATGAAATGAAATACTGACCTACCCAATGTTTGCGAAACTGATATAAAAAACAATTTTTTTTAGTATTGTATTTTGAATGGCATGTGTGTGAAGTGTTTCTGCATGAAAAGAAATAAAATATGAGTATTTTGATATCAAAGAAGGGCTGAAGAGGGAATTTCGATTATGATTCTTCATTTTTTATGAACTCGAAATCAAAATTTAACCAATTATTATCGAGAGACCAAGAAAAACGGCTATAAGTTCGACAGGCAATTGTGAATGTCAGTTAGATCAGTTTTGTACTGATATGAGTAAAAATCTTTTTGAGCAGACCTTGATCCAGTGATAAAGGACACCTAGCATGGCATCAGGACGTCATATGGCTTGTTAAGTCGACGTTTTATCTTCTGATGTAATTTTTCCTGGAATTGGGATTCAGAAGTGTCTGAGAAGCCTCATTAAAGCCCTCATTTCACTAAACCTATAAAGAGCATTGGATAATAAGGCTCACAGAAATTCCATAGGCATCATGGAGCATTTGAAGTGTAGCCCTTTTAATCCCTTTATTCAAATTTTTTTTTGTTTGAAACAAATTTACAGAAAAAAATATCCATTTATGATGCAATTTTTTAGATAACTCAATTTTATTATGATGCCTTTGTTTGTTGCAGATTTAGTTATTTTTTTGTATTTTTACAGCATTATTTTTACTATTATTGTTATTGTCGGTGCATTCAGATTATATCTTTTTCTTAGCTATACGAGTCATGTATTAAAAGAAAAAACTTTAGAATATTGAGATCTCAATTAAGTTGTGTTGTATTTTGTTATGCACATGTGTTTGCTTCACTGCTTCTTTACATATTTTAAGGTGACTAACTTGGAAAATGACTTGTACTGACTTCAACGTATATTTTATTTGAATTATTTCGATTAAAATTTTTAAACTTTTCATTATTTTACTTTGCTTTGTTTTTGTTTGTAAAAGTTTTTCCTTGAATCATGAGTAAATGTTTTAAGATAACACAGATAATGGTCACCGTACTTGAATGAAGCCGAAAAAAAAAGTTATTTTTTATATTTGATGTTCGCTTAATTCAGTATTCAGATTAAATGCACTTCTGTGAGTATTTCCTGATTAATTTCAATGAAAGTCGTTTAAAGGACGTGTTGTCATTGTCTCATTGAAAAAAAAGTCATATTCGATGAGAGAAGAGAGAGAGAGAGAGAGAGAAATAAGATAGGGAGATACATGATTTGTTTGATTGACCAAGAAGATGATGAAACAAAAAAAAAACAGAGACATTTTTAAAGAGAATAATTGAAATTGATTAACAGAGAGAAACAGAGACAGAAAGAGAGACAAAAAATTGTTGGGAAGAAATTTATAACTGTAGAAGAGCAATAGAGAGAAAGAAAAAAAATAATTGAAAAATAGTTAGAACTTAAATTAATCAACAGAGAGCCAGAGAGTGAGAAAGTGAGAGAGAGAGACAGTAAGAGATTTGGAAGGCAGAGAGAAATCCATCGGGCGTTTGCATGATTGACCAAAGAGATGATAGGAGAAAAAAAACTAAGAAATTTCTAAAGAGAATAATTGAAATTGATTAAGAGAGAGAAACAGAAAAAGAGAGAGAGAGAAAAATAATTATTGGGGAAGCCTTATAGCTGTAGAAGAACTACAGAGAGCACGAAAGAGGAATTATAATTTCAATAAGACAATTAAAAATAAGAGAGAGAAAGTTATAGGGACAGGAAGAGAGCGAAAGAGAGTGTGAGAGAGAGACGAAAAGAAAGAGACAGAAAATAAAAAGCCAAATGGAAAAAAATAATTCAAAATTTTAAAAAACTAAAAAATAAACTTTAATTTAATTTAAAACGCGCTTTTTCCCTCTCAATTCCTAGCAAAATTCTCTCATTTCATTTCTCTCTCTTCATTTTCCATACATAAAACATCTTATTTTTAAACAATATCTGCAACTTTTACATCATACTTTGCATAAAATAAAATAACATTATATAATGTTGCAGTTATTGACATTTCAGATAAGAATTGCAACGTACAGTGAAAAAAAAGTTAAAATAAATAAAATTAGATCAAGTGTATTCTGCTCACGTAAATTGGGTGCAGTTTTCTGTTTAACTTTTATTTTTTTTTTAAAAGAAACAGTAGAATTTAATTAAACTTTCAAACAAAGATTTATTGTAAAAAATTTTAACATTAAATTTAAATTCAAATTCCAAATAAAATAAGAAAAAAAATGTAAAAAAAATATAAACAGACAACATAATACAATGCCACGTGCTTTCTATTTATTAGTCAACATTCTGTTAATGGGTGATTATCTCATCAATCTTAATCATTGAACCATTTAATTTTTCGTGAAAGAACAAATGATTTTGCATTGTATCGAAACAAGCAGCTTAAAGATTTTCTGCCTACTCTTTTCATTTAATTTTAAAATTATTATTACGAACTATTGAAATTCATATTTTGCCTTTTAACTGCGCATTTATTACAAACAATTGATCGTAGTAACATTATTTATGATTAATATAAGATGAAATATGTTTGTAAAATTTTATTTTGAGGCTCGATTTATGTTTTTATTTGGCATGGCCGAGAAAATCATGCCATTTTTCATTGTCTAAGGCTACTAAAATACTTTCTAATCCGTTCCAACTCTTTTTCATGGTTTACATCACGTTCTGAAACTAAAACCTGATCTGTTTTGACTGAATGTGCATTATCTTGAAATTCCTTTTCCAAATCCTCGGCACGTATTACAGTGAATGGTGAAGTTGTCGTCTGAGTTTCCTTTGATTCCTGCTCCTTTAATTGCTGCTCCTGTAATGCCCTTTCCTCTAAATACTCATTTAATTCCTTCTTCCTTAATTCCAGCTCTCTTGGATTCTCATCATTTAACGGTGCTGTCGATTCCATCATTAATTCGCCCAAATGACTTTGCATCATTGCCATTTTGAACTTCATATCCGCAACTTCTTGTTCCAATTTTGAGATCCTTTTCTTTGAAATCAATCGTTCGTATTCCGCTTCAGGTATGTACTCAATTCCTTCATACAATTGAGTTTTGTAGTTCCGACTTCTCATTTTTCCGATTGAAGTAGAGCAAGTCACACCAGCAGCCTTGAAAACCTTCAAAATTTCATGTAAGGCATCGTATGAAAAATCATTGTCTCTAAGCTCAATATCCTTCAGTCTTGGTGTTTGTTCCATAATTTCCTTGGCGTTCAGCTTCAACAATTGATTGTGACTCAAATTAAGGAATTTTAAGCTTTTCAAATCCTTAAACATTTTTTTTGAAATTCGATTCAACTTATTCCCAGACAAATCAAGTGTGAACAAATGCTCCAGATTAAAGAACAATTCTACAGGTAGAGCCTCCAACTGATTGTTTACCAAATAAATGAATGTCAGAATGTGATTTTCATTGAATGTGCCACTTTCAATTTTCTTGAGACGATTATTGCTGATATTTATATGTTTCAAGTGCTTACATTCCATAAAAGCATTGGAACTGATTTCCTCAATTCCGATATTTGGTGCTTCAAGTCGCTCGAGATTTTCGAAGGCACTGAGAGTGGCTTCAGTGAGTGTTGGCATGGTCGAGTCTTTGATAGTTAAGTATTTTATATCTTTATTATAAGGCATTTCAGGTACCACAAAAGATTCTCCTTTGCCAATATTGATGTTGCTGAGTTCGCATCTGTCACCAATAAAACTTATTGAGTAATTGACCATGGTTGATAATTGAAATTTTCTACTAAGAGTTTGATGTGTTCTATTCAAATGATTTTGAACTTGTGATAAAATTTGTGAAATTCATCCTCTTATTTATATGAGTTTAAAATTAAATCTTCCACGTCTGAGTCATGATTTTGTCTTGACCTTGCAGAAAATGATACCTAAATTTCAAGTAAAGATACGAGAATGCGTGTATGCTATACAAATACATACAGGGATGTATGTGTACATGGACATCACATTAAATTATTAATTATTGAAAATCAGGTAGATTTCTTTCATTTTGGGGATCACCAGGATCATGTAAATTTATTTTATTTTTTTTTCTTGAAAATGAAACAATTAGAAACATTTACGATGAACAATTCCTGGGCCTGCTTCGTCATACTCTTGTTTGGAAATCCACATTTGTTGGAAGGTTGAGAGAGATCCCAAAATTGAGCCACCAATCCAAACTGAATATTTGCGTTCTGGAGGTGCGATAATCTTAATTTTGACTGTATTGGGTGCTAGTTGTGTGATTTCTTTTTGCATACGATCAGCAATGCCAGGGAACATCGTGGTGCCACCAGAAAGGACGATGTTTCCATACAAATCACTATTGTGAGATATACTTATATGATTTGAATCGTAATTTAAAATTAAAATCTTACCGTCTAATATCAAAGTCACACTTCATGATGGAATTGAAGACAGTTTCATGGATGCCAGCCGATTCCATGCCAATGAACGAAGGTTGGAAGAGAGTTTCTGGTCCACGGAAACGCTCATTTCCGATTGTGATCACCTGGCCATCAGGCAATTCGTATGATTTCTCTAGACTTGAACTTGTTGCTGCAGTTTGTAATTCCTGTTCAAAGTCTAACGCAACATAGCACAATTTTTCCTTGATATCACGAACAATTTCGCGTTCAGCTGTCGTTGTAAATGTGTATCCACGTTCAGTTAGGATTTTCATTAAATTATCTGTCAAGTCACGTCCAGCCATATCTAATCTTAAGATAGCATGTGGTAATGCGTAACCTTCATAAATTGGCACGGTATGTGAGACACCATCACCCGAATCCAAAACAATTCCAGTTGTGCGACCTGATGCATAGAGCGACAAGACAGCTTGAATCGAGACAAACATAGCTGGGGTATTGAAGGTTTCAAACATGATTTGTGTCATTTTTTCACGATTCGCTTTTGGATTCAATGGAGCTTCAGTTAAAAGCACGGGATGTTCTTCTGGGGCAACACGAAGCTCATTGTAGAATGTGTGATGCCAGATTTTCTCCATGTCATCCCAATTTGTGACAATTCCATGTTCAATTGGATACTTTAAAGTTAAAATTCCACGTTTGCTTTGTGCTTCATCACCTACATATGAGTCCTTTTGTCCCATACCGACCATGACACCTTGATGACGTGGCCGTCCAACGATCGAAGGGAACACAGCACGTGGTGCATCGTCACCAGCAAATCCAGCTTTGCACATACCTGATCCATTATCAACGACTAAAGCCGCGATTTCATCATCCATGAATTGAGACATTTTTTTTATTTTTTTCAATTTATTTCAATGACACGTCGTCTTCCAGGAACCGTCAAAATATCTGACTGAGAATCGAACATTTGCTCACATTGCTTTAAATACGTAACTGATAAGAACAAATAATCCAAATTTTATCATATCGGGAGCATAACATTGGTCCGATTAATATTCATATCAGTTGATAACAGTTGAATTTTGAATTTATTACCATAAATGGGCTTCAATGAAATTGTGTATGGTCACAATGATGATGATGGTGATGATGAAGATAACGATGATAAGGTAAAAAAATTCAATTTATATTTCGTAATCGAAAAATTAATTAGTAATTTTAAGGTAAAATTGATAACTTATCAAAAAGAGATTAAGATTTTTATTTTAATTATGTCACGAAAATATGAATCAGCTAATTTGAATGTGCCAAAGTTTACCAAATAAGACCAATCTAAGTCAGGTCATGACGAGCGTGATATGGCACATTTTGGTGGCTGAAAATGGCTGAGTTTGATCTACCATCACGTAAAGGATATTGAAAATTACTCATAATTTATTAAAAATTACGTAAACGTCATTAAAAATCACGCAAACGTCATTAAAAATATTTCGCAAAAGTCATTTAAAATAAGGCAAACGTTATTAAAAAATTACAGAAAAGTCTTTAAAAATTACGCAAACGTCATTAAAAAAATTACGTCATTAAAAATTACGCAAACGTCATTAAAAATAACGCAAACGTCATTAAAAAAATACAGAAAAGTCTTTAAAAATTACGCAAACGTCATTAAAAAAATTACGTCATTAAAAATCACGCAAACGTCATTAAAAATATTTCGCAAAAGTCATTTAAAATGAGGCAAACGTCATTAAAAAAATACAGAAAAGTCTTTAAAAATTACGCAACCGTCATTAAAAAAATTACGTCAATAAAAATTACGTAAACGTCATTAAAAATCACGCAAACGTCATTAAAAATATTTCGCAAAAGTCATTTAAAATAAGGCAAACGTCATTAAAAAAATACAGAAAAGTCTTTAAAAATTACGCAAACGTCATTAAAAAAATTACGTCATTAAAAATTACGTAAACGTCATTAAAAATCACGCAAACGTCATTAAAAATATTTCGCAAAAGTCATTTAAAATAAGGCAAACGTCATTAAAAAATTACAGAAAAGTCTTTAAAAATTACGCAAAACTACGAAAAAAATGTCTACTGGGTAAAAAATATCAAAAAATTCATCAACTTTTCTTTTTTTATTTCATTTTCCTTTTTTTTCTCCATATTCAAAGGAAAATGTCACAAACTATAAATTAAAACAGATTTTGTCATGCGTGAGTCAATCTTAATGCGTTTAAATTATCACAGTGATTCCAGTGAAAATACATGAAAAAAAAATTTATGAAATAGTTATCGAAATTAAGAGTGACACCCAATCGAAGTGTAAAAATACGAATAATATTAAACATGCCATAAATTTATATCACCACCATCAACATTAAAACAACGACAAAGCAAGAGACAAAGAAAAAAAAATCTAACAACAGCAAAATTGTTGATGGATTATGTGATGAGACATAAAATATTGTATTGATTGAGATCAATGTCCGGTTCTGTTTATTCTTGAGTTATTCGATTTTCTTTATTTTACTTGAAAAAAATGAGGCAGGATGAGAAAGAAATATTATGTTTAATTAAGGCAAACAACACGAGTATAAGTAATTTATTTTTCTTTGGTATTTTTTTATTATTATTATATTTAGCTTTGCACCGAAGGCACTTGCTGTGGCCGGATAATTTTTATTTGATAGAATTCCATGAAATGTAACACAAGATATCATCATCCGTTTTCTGAACCTTTTTTTTTTTAATTTATTGTCTAAGAAAAAAAAATTACTTTTTTTGTCGGGTTATTTGATTTTTTTTTCTCTGTTTTTCTTGGAATGCTTTTCATAGAACTATAGACTTGTAACGCCTTAGGATGTTTTTCATAATTGAGTTATTACTTTTTAAATATATAAATACGAATAATATTATGATTAAGTATTGGAAATTATTCAAATTATATTGATGGAGGACGAATTTGAATGAATTTGATTGACATTTATTGTTGTTAGAATTAAGGTCAGGTTGCTTTCATTTTATGAGATTTTGATGGAAACGCTTCATTTCATCTCTTTGTTATGGACTGAGGAGTTTCCTTCATTCTAGCTCGATTAGCATGCGACTGCTCTAACATGGTAGTATTAAAGCTAAGGCCTATTCTGAGACTAAGGTTAAAGGTTTGGCTATTGGGGCTCCTTTTGAAAGTGGGCTTGGAAAAAATGTGTCTTGATCAAATTCACAAGTCAGTTATCTTTTAATTCATCAAAAACTGGGTGCTCTGTAAGCCGAAAATAGCCTGAAGTCCCATGACCTCTCGCATTCGGAATCGTCTTCCTTGTCACTTTCAAAATGGTTATAAGTAGGCATACCAGATACTTTTGATTGGGACTTGTGAAATAAAAAATCGAGATTTGAAAGCAAAAATCGGGACAAAAGACTGAAGTTATCAACGATCTCATCAACCACCTTGTCAGCCTCGGTGAGGGATTTTTGAACCCTCCCTGTCACCGTTGCAGTGTCATTAACGACTTTTATTCTGACTTTCAATTTTTTACTGTTTTTCAACTTTTTTATACGTGTAAATCAGAAAATCAGCTCTCAGCGTCCTCTGGAGTATCCAAACGAAAACCCAGATACAAAACGCTGTAAATCTGATTCTCTATCGATCTGCATACTCATCAACCAAGGTTTTGTGCAACTAAAGTCAGTTTTTTGACTTTCCTGATAATAATATTTTTCAATGTTAGAAATCGGGACATTGATTCAAAAATCGGGATCGTCCCGCCCAAAACTGCGCCATTGATCAATCATGCTGAAGTTAACCCACACCACGAGGACCGTCTGAATCGTTTCTGAGAAGTGTTTCAATTCTAGGAGCTTCCTGATAATTTATTTCTTTGCAAGCCTTTGAGATTCACCAGATATTTTATGAGGGTTCTTTCCCCTAAAAATGTATTCTTTTTCCTCTGAATCACTTATGGCTTCTTTTTGGTGGAAGGAAAGATTTAATTTTTAATCTAAATTACTTTTAATTTATTTATCAAAGTTTTAGTTAATTTTATTAGATGTTACCACCTTTAAAGTTCACTTCTGACTGACCACGCCCACACATGATTTTTACTCCCTTCCCTTATTTCATTTTCTATCTGTTCCCTCGACTCCCAGCTTACAATGTTTTAGCACATTTTCTCAGCTTCAAAATTCAATTTTTATCTTCAACATTTCTTAATGGTAAATTTTTCTCTTCCAAATCGCTGAAATGCGATGCAATGTCCACAGCATTATAAGCTCATCATAAAATCTCATAAAATTTAATATTCAATTATCATAAAAATGCATTAATTTTTTCTTTTTATTACAAGCATTAATAAATCTAACATAATTTCCTAGAACACCTGTGACTATAAAAAGCATTTTAATATTAATTACTTAGGAAATGTATAAAACAAAACTACTTTTAATCTAGCACATAACATTTAAAAGTTCAGAGAACTTAACATATTTGAATCAAAAAATATTTTAATCCACATTTTATTTACTTTTCCTTTCTCTTTTAATTTATATTTCATTTAAATTTGCACGCACATATCAATTTTTTTGTATTTCAATTCATCTAATAGTAAAAAAAAATCAAACAAACAAACATATTTGACCATAACCGGTGTGTTCACACACTGACACAACAAAATAATGAAAAAAAAAATGATATCAAAAATTTCATAGTACTCAATTTTGTATTTAACTTTAATCCATCTGAAATGCGGCATTGTTAAAAAATTTCCTTTTAAATTGATATTAAATGTTAAAATTGCAACACACTTGCATCTAATTCTTAGTATCAAATAAATAACAATAATAAATGTGTGTTGTATGTTAAATGTGTGTGGATTGTGATAAATTATCATGGTATCAATGTTACACATTAAATTCAATTCCCATTATTTTTTTATGTTTGCTATGAGACATTTGAATGAGAGTGAATTTTTTTATCAACACACGTTAAAATGAGCTATGATTTGAAACAAAACTTGGAGAAAAATTTGATATGAATAAGAAAAAAATTATTACAAAATTATTTAATGCAGTTTTGATACATACTCTGTATTGTTTCTATGTAACTGTGTGTGGATTAAATGCATTAAATTATATTTAAGTGCTGCACCACACACATTTTTTTTGATGGATAGATTTAAATGGTGGTTCACTGCAATTTTTATATAATTTTTTTAAATTAAATCATTAAAATAATAAATAATGCAGATTTTTGGGCTTAACGCTTGTTTTTTTTTCGTACTAATCATAATAATATGAAACAACCTTGTGCAGAAAAAATTGTATTAATAAAAATTCAATCTAAATTTTAACCCATTTGGACTGAAGTTGCAAAAAAAGTCCCTTCGTCCCTACAATTCTTATCTGATGCTTCTCTATAAGTTTCTTGTCGCACATCAGTGTAAAATGTCGCATATGAGTCCAAACTTACTCGCATGAGTCAGAAATGTTGCATAAGAGTCTTAAATCATGTGTATGGGTCCGAATTATCGCACATGAGTCATGTATGACTGCGAAATGTTACGTTAGAGTCTTAAATGACGTTTATGAGTCCGAAATGTCACATAAAAGTCTTAAATGCCCTTTATGAGTCCGAAATATCACATATGAGTCCGAAATGTCACATAAAAGTCTTAAATTACGTTTTGTGAGCCCGAAATGTCACTTAAGAGTCTTAAATGACATTTATGAGTCCGAAATGTCACTTAAGAGTCTTAAATGACGTTCATGAGTCCGAAATGTCACATAAGAGTCTTAAATGACGTTTATGAGTCCGAAATATCGCACATTAGTCCAAACTGTCGCATATGAGTCCGAAATGTAGCAGTGAGTATTAACTTAAACTGTCAAATTATAGAGGGGGTCAATCCAAAAAGTGACGTTTCATTATTTGCACCTCCAGCCCTTAATGGGTTACTACAAATAATAATTGTAATACCGAGAATTAAACCATTTACTTGCAATTATTTTTTTTTACCTTCCAAGCATTAATACACAAAATAAGTTGCACCTTTGCAATGTAACTGCACTCATTTTGATCATTTTGTGTACGTAAGACCCAAGTTAAAAGTTGCATAAAAATACTTATTATAATCAATAGTACTAAGTAGTTTTGGCTGTACCAAAAGTGAGAGAGCATAATAACGCATTTAAAATAGTAATAGAACCTTATTAAATTATGCACAAATCAAATTTGTTTGTTAAATTTTTTAAAGTATAAAAGCAAGGCAGGGCATGACAATTTTAAACAGTGCTGAACATTTAATCGACCAGTTAACTACAATTTAATTACCGTTTTGAAAAATAAAATAAAAAAAATTATTATGGCATTTAAGGTAAAGTGATTTAAAAATTTCATTTAAATTGATAAAAGTGATAGAAAAAGTTTTTTGTGTTAGATGCAAATTCAAATTTCATTTTATTAAAATTTCATTTGCACCTGATAATTTACAAACAAAAAATGAATAATTAAATTTAGTGAATGAACGAGAAAATTGAAATTAAATTTTAAATGACACATTTCCTTATTTGAATTATTGCGCCTTCTGTGCTTTTTCTAAGGAAAGGACGATCAAAGTTGATGACGATAAAAGAAAAAATTAATTAAAAATTGTATTTATATGAAAATTTCAGATTTTGATTATCACCGCTCTCGTAGCATGTGTCAGTGCTGGAGGTCCAGCCAGTTACTCAATTTCGGCTCCATCAGCTGATCACTATTCAGTTGGAACTTCCAACGAACACACAGTTAAGGGATTATATGGACAAAATGTCCTTTCATCATACTCAAAATCTGTCTCAACTCCTCATAGTCATGCTCAAGTTTCACTATCAAAAGGTAATTTTTATGAATATTAATTTTAATGTGAATAAATTTCAATTAAAATTTTCACAGCATCAAATGACATTTCACCATATGTTGGATACAAAGCCCCCTTGGCCTATCCAGGCTATGCTGCTCCATTGGCTTACCCAGGTTATCACGCTCCCTTAGCAGTTGCCAAGCCAGCTTTACCTTATGCCGGTTATTATGGTGCCCATTATCCAGCCGCTTATCCAGCTATTGCTAAGCCAGCTCTTGCCTATCCAGGTGCTTACCCTGCCGGATATCCATATGGCGCATACGCTCATGGTGCTTATGCTCATGGACCAGTCATTGCTAAAGCAGCTGCACCAGTTTTGGGAAGCACTGTCAGTTTCCATGGATTAGGTGCCCATTATGGATGGTAAATGTAATTTTTTTCCCATTAATTAACAGTAATAAAAGTCAAAATCAATTATCAAGTGTGATTTTTAATAAAACTTTTATTAACTTCTATTAACGCGTGGTCCTTTTAAAAGGAAATTTAAATATAAATATATAAAAAATTGAGAACAAGAAGCAGAAAATCAAAATGAAAAGAAGAAAATAAAGTATCTCGCAGTCAAATATCTCTTTGTAAATATAATTAATTTATGTGCGTGTCTGTGAAAAAAAAATAATAATGAATAAATATTATGTAATTTCTTTTAAAAATACATAAAAAAGAAATGGAGAAAAAAAACATTGTTTTACTTACATTTTCTTATAAATTTTGAGAGCAGTTAATTGTGTTAAGGTGTGTTCATCTAATTTTTGTTTTTCGGTATAGCAAAAATTTTTATTGTTATTTAATGTTGGTGTCAATCAAAGAGAATGCGAGATAATTATCGTGCTTTAAAATCATTTTTTTTTTAAAGGTAAGTCGACCTCATTTTCCTTCCACTTACTTACTTTTTTTTTTTGCATTAATTATTGAACGATTTTATTGAAATTTCAGAAATAGATTTATTTTCAATGGAAAAACTAAATTTATTTTTTTCCTATTTATAATGAAATCTTATTTCTAGAAGTCTTTTATTCCAAATAATTTCAATTAGCAAATATAATAAACGTGGTTTAATAATAGAAATGAAGTGACCTTTTAATGAATTATTATTTCAATTTAATTGATTTTGATTGCAATTTAGGCAAAATTAAGGCAATTATAATTATTAATTTACACTTGGAAATTCACTTAAAATGTATAATTTAATCCATTACTTGAGAATCTGACTTGAGATACTTCATTTGAAGGTGAGAAGAGTGTTCCAAGTAGTTGCTGATTGGCTTCAGTCGCACGTGGTGCTTGTTGTTGCTGTGCTTGCTGCTGTTGCTGTTCAAGGAAATTATTTTGCTGTACATTTTGTGCTTGTCCTTGAGATTGAGAGCGTGCTTGTTGCTCAGCAACTATGTTGTGATGACGAGCCTGATACAATAAAAATTTATGTCAAATATCATTAAAATGGGAAACGATGAAATAGGTCAAATTAAGGCGTATAAAGGTCAATTATATTAAATTTTAAGTGACGTTCATTGATGAATAAATTCTTGTTTGTAGGAATTCAAATAAATAAAAAAAGTGTTCTAATAACAGAATTGACATTGATTCATTAAAATTGGATGTGAAGTTAGTGACGGTTCATTGAAAGAAATATGTATTTCGATGAAGTATGTTAACGGAAAATTGGATCAAATTTTTGAAGATCATGATCGTAAACGTGATACAACAGCGCATCATAAGAGATAATACTCAGTTTAGGTGCTTTCGGAATATTCGATGATTTTCAAACAACTTTTTGATGACAGTAAGTATCCTACAGGCAATTTTCGAAACTAAGTTCGAAGTGTGCATAGAAATAAATGGGTCAACTTCGTGGAAAAGGAAATGAAACAGATCATATTGCTACAACATTAAAATAAAATATTCCTCAATCTTCCCAAGATTTGAAGGAAATGTCGTTTTTTTCAGTAAAAATAATTATTATTATAATGGCCATCGACATGAATGAAGCTGAACAAGTACCTGAACAAGAAACAAAAAGTGAGTTAGCTGAACAGATATCAGTAATATGCCGATTTGCTCCAAAGAAAGTAACAACACTAAAGGAAGAGAAAGTGCTTTATGATGGCGTGTCACAATAGATTGTTATCCAGGGACAGTTCATTTGATTTCAAATGAAAAACGTTATTTTCATAAATTGAGAACCGATGAGCTGTTATATTTGTCAACAATCATTTAGAGGATGCATCAGCAAGTTTAATTTTGAAAACCAGCTCCGTTCGACTTACCAAATGAAAATACTGTCCAGGTCTTCAAACACTTAATTATATTTTCTTATAGGAAGCAGCAACCCAATTAATTACACATACGAGTCAAGGAATGCCAAATGTTGATTTATATGTTAATTTTAATCCAAGAGACCCCAGAGACAGTTTTGCCTTGTCTAAACATTCAGAAGAAGTATATCCACAAACTGAAACATTGATCTATTAAAATACTTATTGAGAAAATTTACTGTTTAAGGAAGCCCAGCTTTAAACGAAGAGATCGTGACTAAGTTTGATGTTGAATTATTTAAATTAGCTTAATTCAACAATAGAAAACAGCAACAAAAACATAACATTGACGGAAGCCGAGAGACGGCTTCAGTGGCGGTTTGGTCATACGGGCAATCTGGCAAATGCCAGAAAGGCGGCAGTCGATTGTCTTGTAAAAGTAAAGTTTAGCGTATAATTTTTAAGGAAATCATACGGAATGCCAGGGCCTTTAGTTATTTTCAATCCACCCGGTCACGGCTTCATGACCCTAAAATTTTAATTAGGGTCATGGGCTCGTCTTCTGAATAAGTTTTTTCATAATTGTCTGTTATGTTTAACAGCTCATTTTCCTAATATAACGATAGCTGATACATTGACCCTTTCAGTTTCATTTCAAAAAAAATTTACACCGTGACAATCTTCACATAAAACAAATCATTTTAATACCTGTTGATTTTGTTGTCTAAAGAACTCCTGCTGTTGTAATTGTTGCTGTTGAACAATCAACTGTTGTTGTTGTACTTGCTGCTGTTGGAGCTGTTGTTGTTGCTGCTGTTGTTGAATCTGTTGCTGATATTGTTGTCTCAACAATTCCAATGTCTGCAAATTATTGTCATTTGTTGGATTTAATTGCTGTGGCTGTTGATTTTGCTGTAATTGTCCATTTTGATTGTAATAAACTTGGGCTGGATTTTGAAATCCTTGATTTAGAGCAGCATATTGCTGTAACTGATTCTATCAAGAAAAAATTAAATAAAAAAAAACAAACACAATCGTTAATTAATGTTTTATGACTGGCCTAAGAAGATTACAGAATTAATTATGTATGAAGGTAAAAATAAAAGAAATTTCCGTTTATCATCATCATCATCAGCATCTCACATCAAAATTGGACAGAGAAGAAAATTCTCATATAGATGACCTTAATAATGAGATACAATAAAAAAACCCATAAAATTACGGTTAGTAGGAAAATTATTCTCAAGTGACGCGTCTCATTTATTTCTTGCTTCTTTAATTTTTTATTAAGTTACTTGTTTAATGACTCTGAACGACACACGTCTCATATTTTTTTCATGTCTTTAAGATTTTCATTTCAATTTTTCTGAACTCATAAGTGTAACATAATTTCACTTTCTATGAATATTTTATATTAAATTTTCACATCAATCTACAAAGGAATTTCATGTATCATTATCATAGTAGAAATCGAAAATTTCAAAGAAACAAAGAAAAAAGGAAGAAAAAATTGAATTAAATTCTTTTTGTTCTTCATAAATTGTTTACTTTCCATTTTTTTTTTTAGTTGTCTGAAGTTGAAAAAAAAATTTCTCTTAAATTCACTTTACATTGAAGCATTAAGTGATAAAAAAAATATCAACTTACATTTTAAATTTTGGTGTCAAGTGTGCAATTTAACACTAAATGATCTCACACTTAGAATGTAAGCTTTTTATCACTTGCAAGCATTTAGCAGCACATTTTTTTATGGTATAGAAAATTTATTCGAAATTAAGATTAAAATAATATCAAATAATATCAAAAATTTTAATTTTGCGTCCTATTTTGTTTATTATCATTTTTTGATAAGTTGATTCCCAGTCTCTTGTACTGGCTTCAATGCTTTGAAATAAAAGAATATTGATTTGAAATTGAATTAAATTTGATTACAATTCAAAAATATTTCATTTTTATTTGTGGGAGTTCTTAAGAGCGAGAGTATTATTGTTGCTAAATTTTCCATTCATTCAACTGTTGAATTTGTACAGTAATCAGATTATTTAAATTGATCTACATTTAGACGAATGACATCTTTTACGTTTCTCTTGCCTTTTTTTGTCAAGTAACAAGTAACAAAGATAGAAGATGATTCATTCACCCAATGAAAATAAAGTTGAAAGATGAAAAGCGAACGATAAAATAATCAAATTTTGTTATTTTTGTTAAGTTGAGTGAATGGAGAATTACTTCAAATGGATGATAATTAGAATAAGAGTGGGAATCGATATTGAAAGTTAAAGTGGAAGGTTTAAGTGAAAATGTTTGTCAAATTAAACATGAATCATGGACTGAAATAGCGATGTTGAGTCATTTTAGCTCTCTCATTCAAATCAGTTGCTAGTTTTATTCAGTTCCATCTGATATCACAAAATCAGCTAACAGGAGCTTGAAAAGTAAATTAAGACAGAATTGGCAATTTGTCAAAAAGAGCAATTGCACTGTAAGTTTAAAATGTGCCGCAATTCTGCGTACTTTGTCTCAAGTTGAAAGGTCGTTGAACGAGTTGAATTCTACAAGCCTTGAGTAGAACAGCTGAACTTAGAACTGAATAAACTTAGAAAAAAAACTGTAAAAATGACCGCAAAGGCAGTGGGGCGCTACGATCGCTTACGTGTATTTGTATGGATTTTGAATAAATGATTAAAAGATATTCAAATTAAAGTCAAAAGATTGCTATGTGGCCTGCTGTCAGAAGGGAACGAGAGGATGGTTTAAATCAGACGTAAAAGTGGCCATAGCTACTATCTTCTAATACCTAGATGGCGCTGATAGAAGAGTTTAAATAATTAAGGGGGTAAGTTATTGCGTGTGGGTGAACGTACACCGCAAATATTTTTTTCATAAGTTTTAGGTAAGAGTGACCTGAAGCAAAGTTGTAGAGAATATTTCAAGCTGCAACTTTTCTGAACTGACTAAGTCGATATTTCATATATTAAGAGGCCTAAAATGGCAAAATACACGATTTGGAGCTTATTTTACGGTTTTAATTTAAAAAGTAACTGCTAGTCCATTTCATTCATATTAACATAAAAAAATTTCATTTGAACAAACCATGTTCAAAACAAATATTTAATATTGTGATATCACCTGAAGCGAGGATCACTTTTCTTGTCCTTGTTTAAATTAAACAATGAAATGTTTTTAAAAAGAATGAAAAATACTACCATAAAATATTTAATAATAAGTCACTCGAAAAGAGAGATGAAAGAAAGAAAAATATAAATATTTTTTTTTTTAACATACCCCTTGTTCAAATACTTGTCCTTGTCCTAAAAACTGTGCTGGAAATTGTTGTTGCTGTTGCTGCACTTCAGCTTGTTGTTGTTGTTGTTGTGGTTGTGCTAGTAATTGTCCAGCAGTTCCACCATAAAACCGGCTAAAGCTGATCTGTGAACCAGGCGCTGCCACTGAATATGAATTCTCGTGATTGTCTTGACGTAAAGTTATTTGACAATTTGTTTGTGTCATAAAGTAACAAAGTAATAAAATAAAACTTGTTGCTACTGATGACGCAATGGAACTCTGTGATTGATTAGCCTGAATTAATATAAATGAAAAGTAGAATTAGAGCAAGTTAACGTGATGGGTGATAAAAATAGGTCACATTATTTAGATTTAATTAAAAACCTCTTACATTTTATGTATTGACTGAAAATAAATGAAATTAACCCACATAGACACAATTTGTGTAATAAAAAGTGAGTGATGTCTCAATATGAAAAAGAAAATATTCAAGTCACATATTAATTGAATCAAAAAAGGGTCTGTAATTGATTTATTCTATTAAATATTCATCTTGTTACGACGACGACGGTGAATGATTTAGAATGACAAAGCACGAGTATTAAAAAAAAAAGATGGATTTATGTTAAAACAAAGCGAAGTGTCCCATTCAAAGGACTTTTATTTTTTTTTATTAACAGCGTTATTTATGCACGTGTGCACCTAATAAATAACATTCAACACGTTGTATCAATGTGTTTTGTTTCAAGCTATAAATGTTTAATTAAAACTCAGTTTGATGTAACACATTGTTACAAAAATTGAAATGAAATCGTTATCCATTAAAATAAAAACAAGTATTGTTTTGACAGACAAATGGATCATTGTTAGTTTATCTTTTTTTTGTGCTTCATTAAAATGGATTAAAAAAGAGAATTTTTATTGCTCATCCATTCAATGAAAATATTGAAGTATTTTTGTACTAAATAAAATAGATGACATTGTGTGGAGTACAGTGAAACTTCTCTTTTTTCCAAATTCAACGTTAAACGTCAAATGTCAATATTTGTATCTATAGACGTATGTTGATTCAAAATTTAAATTAGTAAGACTGTTTAAAGGTATGAGGATTCCGATTGCTAGAGTGAAATTTCATTTAGACATGATAAAAGACAATTAAGTGTCAAATTTAGGTTGTGAAACGTCAAATTTTAAGGATAAACGCCAACTACGCAAGCAAATCTCTGTATACGTAAATTTTTTTCAAGTATTCGTATGTGTATCTATAGAAGATAAACGTCAAATAGATTGTCAAATTAAATATTTTTGGGGGTTAGCAGATAAAACTTGACAGATCTTTTTTTGTATAGATACACGTGCAGAAACTCCAGAAATGATCTGTATCAACAGTGATTGTCAAACTTAGCCTTACTGGGTAAGCAGATTAAATTTGACAGCTGATTTTGTATACATACACATACAGAAACTTCAAAAATTCTGTACGTAAATAGAGATTGTCAAACTTTCACTTGCATACCCAGTTATCGATTGTATGGTGTTTACCAGTGACCGACAAAATCCATAGGATTAAAATTCATTTGACATTTAAAAATTTCTCATACAATAATTTGAAGTTTCTGTGTGTGTTTCTATAGAAAATAAACGTCAATGTGAAAATTTATTCTATGAAATTTTCTAGACAAAACTTGACATCCTGTTGACAGTTTGTAAATGAATGAAAAAAAATTCAAAAGAAAATCAACTGTCAACAAGAAGGGAACCAAAAAGTAGATGGGATTCACTGTACTTGACATTCAATAAAATAAAATCGAAGTGAAATAGAATTTTTCATAGTAAAGTGGTAAAACATTTATGACGCTTTGAAACTCTTTTTTCCCTAGAATTACGCAATTTTGTATCAATGAATAAATTTACATTGTATCATGATTTTATTTGAATAGTTTTAATTAAAATTGCCCTTCTCGATAAAACGCATAGAAAAATCTCGTCATTTACAGCTAAAATGCAATAAGTGAGTTGTAAAAACGTGTTTCAGTAAACACAGAAAAAATGTAACAATTGAGTCTTTTAATTGCTATTTTTTCCTATTCTTTTCATATTAATTTCATAAACAACCAGGCGTTTCCACAAAAAATAAAGTAAAAAATTAAAAAAAAACAATAATTAATTATTTTACCAAGGGCATTAAAATACAATGAAAATATTTTCATAACCCGAGCTCTGATGTTTACAGTAAACTAATTAAATTCAGTTTTTCATTTTCATTTAATTTTTTTTAAGGTAAAACATCCAAAAAATTGCAAAAGATCATCTTTCAAAAACCATATTTCATGTGAAATTTTGATTGTAAATTCATTTATTCCCTCATTGACTTTTAAATTTTTTTTTTCTATCAACATTTTCTTTTATTCCCATAACGATGATAACATTGTGGTAGAATATTCTCTAATGTTCTTTTATCTTCTGTTTATTTTTCTGGCTATTTATTTATTTTTTTGTTATGAAATAAACATTATTTTTTTTTGTATTATTTATTCATTGTTGTAATTTTTTTTGTATGAGAAAAGAAATTTCGATATAAAATCACATTAAACGATCACAATAAAAAGAAATAACATTGAAAAAAAATAGATCTTAGTTTCGGTTATCTAACAATAACAAAATAAATACATAAAACCAATATTTTCTTTATACATGTAACATTTTTATAAAACCAAATAATTTATCAAAATGTAAAGTGGAATAAAAATTGAATTGAATTGAATTGAATGCATCACATGTAATAAAAGTAAGCAATTTTCGATATTAGTTCCCTCTTGAAAGTCAAATGAGTTGAATTTAAATCCTGCTTTTCATATGCAATTTCTTGAGAGGGAGGAATTTGAAGATGCAGTGTCAGCATATCTCATAAGAAAAATAAAAAATGTTCGAGATGCTGAAAAATGTCATTTCATTGCAGACATTGCAAATGATGTACGTTTAAAAGGGTAATAGTGAAATGGATATACTTGAAAATTTTTTTCATTTATTAACTTTTTTGGTTTGAATGTTAAATTTTTTTTTACTAATTAGCAGATTACTAGGACGTGATTTGAATTTTAAATTAGTTAACTCTTCTATTTAATGCTAAAAAAAACACTGATTGAAAAATTTTAACGGTTTAATTTTTTGAATTTCAGATACTGAAATTATGCAATGAATATCAAACTAAAATTTATGTTCTCGTAGTATAAGACTTGTTTGATAGAAATTTGCTTGGCAGACGCATTTGACTACTGGAAAAATATTTTCAGAAATGTTTGGACCTTTTGAATTGAAGATTTCCTTTAATTGGTTTTCTCGCAAGACCCCTGAATTTATGCAATTAATGGTATTACCGAACTTGAACGTATCCTTAGGGGTAAGTTATCAATTTCTCTATCTCTGGAAACAGCAAGTGCAAGATAGAGAAACTTGGAATCATGATTCATTCTACAAAAAATGATAGGCCGTGACATAGCCTAAGATCTTTGAAATTGTACCGTTAATTGGGGTGAAATCGAGTATTTTTCCAGTAAAATTGTTGATGTTGGCGCGCAATAAAAGTGACGCGAGAGGTAAGCGTTTTTTTGTTTCTTTAAATATAGGGGTTCATTTGGATCCATCAATATTTCAGGCTTTTGAGGCTATTTTACGATAAAAGTCAACAGACTTAACGAATGGACCTCGACAGAGCCACAGTTGCGCTGTTTCGAAACGATCCAGAGGGCCTTCGAGGTGTAGATCGATGGCATCCAACAAGACCTGAGAACATTACGGGTGCAAAACTAGAATCAGCAAGCGCAAGATAGAGAAAATTGGAAAGTTATTCTTCAACAGGCCTAGTCTAAAAAATGAACGTAGCGCCGAAGAAGTATGAAAAGTAAGAGGCTATATTGAAATTGCATACTTTTAGGGGGCGCGAAAATATCGACGGATGAATTTAACGGTTTTTTTTGTAAATTTTGAAATCGAAATTTTAGCTTTCTGTCAAAATTGACGATATTTGTGTTCTTCTGAGTTCCAGGTCTGTCCCTCAAAAATATTTCTTGAGAGTTTCAAAGTGACACACTGTGACGGTAGAGAACCCGTTTAAATTCATTTATTGTAACGATATTCTTTCGTTTTTTTGTTGCAATTTGTATTGAATTGAAGCCGAATTTTCGCTCCATATCCATCTTTTATGCACGGAGCAAGCGATTTGAAACATTTCATTGAATAACATTTCACTAATTTTCGGTGTAATTTTTATAAGGCTTCATTAAAGAAAAATTAAATTGCGTTTTACGAAAATTTCTTTGGTATTTTTCAAATAAAATATTTGAGTTAAATATAATTTTTTCATTTAATGGTCTGAGTAATAATCTGATTCCATGAAATCATACTTAGAAAAATTTTTCCTTAAGCTTACCTTCATTATTGAAATTTTTATTATTTGTGATACAATTTTGATACGATTTGATCCAATTATTTTCCTTTTGACATACAATTTAAAGTCCTTATTTTTTTATATTTTTTTTTTAATAATGATTTTTATAATCAATTTTTTTCATGAAAATTTAAGAACTTTTCAATTACACACACTTTTAAAATCTTTTGATGTTCGAAATTTTTATTAAAATATTCTTTTGTTTTTTATTTAACTTATCAAAAAAAATATATTAAAAATAAAAAAATTATATTATTTTTCGTCTGAATTGCTGAAGTACTTTGAAACAACTTTAGCATTAAACTGATTTTGTACGGTTTTAAATACGCTTTCTTGTGAATCAAAATAAAAACAAATAATCGTGTAATTGTACGTTTCTTCATAATAAAATTCCGCATGAGTGGGGTAGCAAAAAAATAAAATTGTGTATGTTAAATAACAACATAATAAATTAAATATAAAATTTTTTTATTGTTTAACATTAGAATGAATCTCATCAAGATTTGTATTAAATTAAAATTAAATTCTTTTATTTTTCTTTCTCGAAATCTTGCTTTCGTTTAAATTAAATTAAATATTGACAAAGAGAGACGCAACCAATTATTATTTTCACTTATTTGTTTTGTCAACTAAAATAATAGCGAAATATTTCCACGTGTCGATTTCATTTCATTTCAATTTACATTGTGAAAAAAAGAATTTTATGGTTTCTTTATTAACTTATTTGACAAATACAAATAATTTTTAATGTAATCATAATTTTGTAAAGATTTGTTTAATTTTTTTTTTCGTTTTTAATCAAGATGGATTTAAATTATTTGTCTTTGATTTTGTTGCGATTCAATTGTAATTGTATAATGTCGTTAATAATTCATAATAATTTATTCAAATCGCGTTTCTTTGACACACCAAAATAAATATTGATTGAATAATTACTTTTAATAATAATAAAATAAAATAAAAAGAGAACTTGGAGAAAGGAAAAGTGATAAAAAAATTCATGAGGAACTTACAAGTAAAAAAAACTGGGACACCAATAAAAACAAACAATGCGATGTTAAATAATTTTATTGGTTTTTTGACTCGCGAGTGAAACGTGATTTGAGTATTTAAATTTGAAACGTGTTAAATGTGTGATGTTTTTTGAATATTATGAAAAAAAGGTGAAAAGGTATTAAAAACTGCATAATTTCGAAGAATTTTGTGTATTCACCTTAGAAAAAGCGATTGATTATCATCGAACAGACCTAAACATAAAAGGAGTCGCTTAAACAAGAGGAGATAAGATTTTCCTCTTATCCCCTAACTCCAAAAACTTTCGCGTAAACTCTCAAATTAGTATCATTTTTAAAGCCAGACTTCTTCAAACTGACCCAAAACGTTACAATACTTGGCTTATAAGTCCAGGTTGCATCATAATCTTTGCCTTTCACTAATTTGCCTAACTTTGGACAATGACATTGGACTTCAATGATGAAAGTTCTGATTTTCTTTCCAGGATAAAATGCCTTGCGCTTAAAAAGTCCTGGCTGAATTTCACGTGCATCGACTTCAGACCCCATCATACGGAATTTGCCCGGTCCAGCACCATAGATATACGACGCACAATTGAGTTTATTCTTTTTACAAACAGCTTTTTGATCAGTTTGATGAGTAATTGCAAAGGCTTCAATTAAAAGGAGGAAAATGAATAATTTTACCATTGTAAAGATTAGTCGATCAAAGTCCGACTAACTTGAAAGTAATATTATGAATGAAATTCTGTTCTGCTTGTTAATTGTGTAATTCTCTGTTTCAATGAGAATGAGTAATAAAAAATTTACAGGAAACTTATGAATAAGCTACTTAATGATAATGTATCAATTCAAAAAAGGTCAACTTTTGATTTAGTCCAAGGTTTAAGGAGTCGGTCTGTCAAACGCACATTGTCAATCATCAACTTAGTTTCTCACTGGACTCCCATTAATGCCTTTCAGACTTTCGGTCGAAAGTTCATTACATTGAACTATTTTTTGGGTCAAGTCAGGTGAGCATGAAATTTTAAAAGATAACTTTTTGTTCTTTTTTACATTGAATGACATTTTGAGTTTCCGTCAGATATTTTTTTATCAAGAAACTAGTACAATAGAATTTGTTATCAGGAATGAACTAGGTCGACTTTTTGTTGTATGCTGATGACATGAAGATATTTAAGTCAATAACATCTCCGGAGGATTTGCTAACCCTTCAAGGCTTCAAGTGCTGTTGCGAAGTGGTGTAAAATCAACTCAATGGTCGTGAACATTGACAAATGTAGTGTGATAAGCTTCTCCAGGACCAAAGACTTCATCGTAACGAATCTAATCATCAAATATAACTGCGAAATATCTGGGTCGACAGTGAATCGAGTAAGCGTAATTAATGATCTCGGAATCTGGCTTGACACCAAACTTTCTTTAGAACAGCACACTGATATCATCATTAGTAGATCAAAATCAATTCTTGGATTGATCAAAATATTTGGTAAAGAGTTTAATGATGTCTACTTCCTGAAGTCCTTGTTTTCATCACTTGCGCTTCCAATAATTGATTAGGGTAACATAATATGAATGCCTGACTATCAGGATGACTATTCCAGACTCGAGTCAATTCAAAAGCAATTTTCGCTCTTCTGTTTGATGTTCTTCATGATGTTCTAAACCACAGAATCAACTCTAGTCAATTAACCAACAGCAAACAGTATTCAAATTAGAGATATTAGTCATCACCTGAAGAAGCAACGAACTCTACAAGAAGCCAACTATTTAAACCTATTGGAATCAAGCTCGGCACTTAATAGGCGCATAAAAGTTTTTAATGAACTCTGATATTAATGATATTTCTTTGTTTAAATTCATGTTTAAAAAAAATGATAAACTTAGAATAAGATCTAGATACAACTAAATTTATGTAATTATTAGTCATTAAAAAGCTCCTGGGCGGGCCTTTCAAGGGGCAGTTAGTTGACTGTAGTCTTTAATAGACGAAAAATAAAAATGAATTAGCATATGGTACCATACAGCTTGTTCTTTTCGGTGGGAAAACTCACCCTTGAGACTCGAGCAGTGCTGTTGTGTCAAAAAAATTCACATATAAATCACCCATTGATTTCTTTTTAATCGTATGAATCAACATCACCTATGAAAGAGTGTAAGGTAAGGTCATTACATTCAATTCAAAGTCTACATAATCTAATGTAAAAAAAAAAACAATAAAAAGTCATAATAAAACATTAACGTTTATTGAATCTTCTATTCACATAGTCTGTTGGAAGTCTCATTGAAGGTAAAGGACTATGTTTTTCTTATTTCTTCTTATTTTTATTATAAACGACCATTTACTTCTAACGACAGACAGTAAATTATATCTTTTATTTAATACAATACAAAATACCATTAAATGGGGTGACACTCATTTTTTTTTTATTTTACATATTTCCTTTTGATACTTTAACTCCATCAACCATTACAGGAGACATTGAGACCATGGTAGTGTCCTTAACCAATTTTAATCCCATATTCAGATAAAAGAAAACAAATAAAAATTTCTGATGACTTTCACCCCATATCACGGTACATTAAATGATATTTTTTATTTTAATATTCACTTACCTATAAATATTTCCTATTTCATGAAATCTTTTAAGTAAACGTAGTCAGATAGTTACAAATTGAATTATTGCAAATAGCATCTAATGGAAGAACGATGTTGCCTCTTAGAACTGTTGTTGTTGGTCGGTACTGTAATGTTTATTTTTTTCATTTATTTTCCGTATAAGCATCTTGTTTTCATTTTATTATTTGTATTATTTTACTTTTATTACAAAATAAAACAGCAGTAAAAATTCTTGTTAACATTAACTTGATTTAATATTGTGTTGCTTTGACGATCTAAAAGACATAAATAAAAAAATTATGTGAGTTGTTTTGGTTGAAATGGAAGCCTTTTTTAAAATTATGACGGATATTTATCCTGTTAAGATTAAATAAAAATTAAATTAAATTTTTTACTGACTTGTTTTCTGCCTTTTTTTTTAAAGTAGGAATTGAGTAAAATACGTTTCTTATTGCATGACAGGTGAAGACGACTGGTTATTTGTTTTTTACTTTTTTTTATTTAACGTTAAAGGTCTTGATTTCATTCAAATTTGTCTGACATTAGGCCGGGACAATTTTTTTTCACCATTTTAATAAGTTTTATTTTCATGTGACCTTTGACATGATCTTTGCCGTCTCAGAATTATCCTAAATTAAAAAAAAAAAAATGCTGCAATTAATTTAAAAAAGTTATGGAAATACATTTTTTTGATGAATTTTTCGTATTTTCTTGAAATTCAGAATAACATGTCCCTTTCTAACAGCAATGTCAATCTACGTGATCAAATTTCCTTAGATTTTGGCAAAAAAAGGAAGTCAATGAAACATGTGAGTGCCATCATCAATAAAAAATGAATTTATCAATGAAGAATTTCTTATCTTTCCTATTAAGATTTTTCTTTTCAAATAAAATTTCACCTTATATCGAAAAGAAAAACAAAAGAAAATCAATCAATTAAAGTAAATATAAAATAAAACAAAAATTCAATTTTCTTAGAAATACTTTTGATAAAGACATATTTTTTTCTCCTATTTTCTGTGATAATACACGTTTTTTTGACAAATTTTTTCTTGTCCCGAGATTTTTTGTATGTTATTGAAATTCTTTTATCAACATTGAATTGAATTCTGATGGCGTTTTCTTGTGAAAACGTGACATTATTCGATCTTTGCCCGTGTTTGCTAAACAAATATGTGATAACAAATATGATGAAATTGAGGCCAAATACCACACAATTTTACAAACATTCATATCAAAAAAAAAAAAAAAATCATAATTCGATTATTGAAAAATCGGATTTTAGCTATCAATTGCAACACAAAATTCAATTTCAAATCTCACTACAGTTCATGCAAAGTAAATTCAATAAACTGAACGTGAACATGTTGCATGATACATTTTTTTTTGTGTCAATTTCAATACCATAACACAATTTTTCTTTATCACATATCACAATGTTAAAAGCGATAAAAAGCTTTTTTTTATTCATGATGAATATGGAAAAAAATGAGTGAATAGAAAAAAACCACATAAAATAATTTTATTTTTTTTTGCTTCTAAACAATCTAAATCCATTAAATCACCTTTCATATAAGGAGAAAATGCGGCTTAAATCATGACATCAGAAAAAAATAGAAGGAAATTACAGTCATAAAATGTGTTGATCACGTTCCATCATTTGTTTTTCCGAGAGTTTCGAGTTGTTTAGTTTTATTTGATTATTATCACCTGTGTACGTGTGTGTGTGTGTGTGTGGAATTCGTGTCAATGAAAATGTGATGATGATTATGTCGTCCATCCATTGAGGATTTTATTGTTATTATTTTTATCATCATTTAACCTTACAAACACGTATAAACTGCAATAAAAATGATGATATGTGTCATTGTGAGGCTTTAAATGTAAATTCTTCTTTCCATTTCTAGTGTTTGAGCGTATTTCTGTCGATTTTTCAAAATGCCCGAATTTTCTAAACAGGTGAAATTTTTAAACTGGTCGAATTTTCTTAAAATTGGTTGAATTTTTTAAAATTGTTCGAATTTTCTTAAAATTGGTTGAATTTTTTAAAATTGCACGAATTTTCTAAAAATGGTCGAACTTTTTAAAATTGCTCGAATTTTCTAAGATGATCGAATTTTTTAGAATTGGTCAAATTTTTAAAAATTGATCGAATTTTCTTAAAATTGATGGAATTTTTTAAAATTGTTCGCATTATTTAAATTTGTTCGAATTTTTTAAAATGGGTCGAATTTTCTAAAAATTGGTGGAATGTTTTAAAATTGGTCGAATTTTTTAAAATTGTTCGAATTATTTAAAATTGATCGAATTTTCTTAAAATTTGTCGAATTTTTTAAAATTGTTCGAATTATTTAAAATTGGTCGAATTTTTTTGAAATTGGTCGAATTTTTTTAAAATTGGTCGAGTTTTTTAAAATTGGTCGAATTATTTTAAATTGGTCGAATTTTTTTAAAAATAGTCGAACTTTCTTTAAACTAGTCGAATTTTCTAAGCTGATTGAATTTTCTAAAAATGGTCGAATTTTTTAAAACTTGGTGGCATTTTTTAAAATTAATCGAATTTTTTAAAATTGGTCAAATTTTTAAAAATTGATCGAATTTTCTTAAAATTGGTTGAATTTTCTAAAAATTGGCGGATTTTTTTAAAATTTTTCGCATTTTTTAAAATGGGTCGAATTTTCTATAAATGATCGAATTTTTTAAAAATGGTCGAATTTTCTAAAAAAACTCTAAATGATGAATTTTAAATTTTTTATTAAAAATGTGCTTTTAAATATAGTTCACAGCCACGTTCTCTATTTTTTTCATTGTAATCTTAATTAAAACAAAAGTGCAAGAAGATAATTTCATATCCTTAAGAGGCTTAAAACATTTTAACTTCATATTACTTTAAAAATTTAAATTAGTGGCTTAGTTTCAACCTTTCTATGCATTACATATCAAATCCTCTAAAGAACATTTATGACAAAATTGAAAATGTCTCCTTTCATATGTGGTTAAAGGGGAAAGTTTTCTGCACAAAAAGTTTTTTAAAAGTGCTGACAGAAAATGGTTATAAAGTTTACTTTAGTCACACACAAAAATACCATTTTAATATGTTAACAGTGAGTTTTCAAATGTTTGAAGAAGACACAAAAACATTTGGATACTTAATTTTAATTATTAAAATTATACGTGTTACATTGTGATGACATGCCATTAAATGTGTTTCAGTAAATCAAATGAAATACGTGAAATGGAAAATTTTTGTGGTTTATTTGGATGTGAATAAATTTGAATTTTTTCTTTTCTTTTGTAATTGTGTCTCAAATATTTGGTTTGTGTAATATTTGTTGAGACATTTATGGAACAATGTGATACATTTTTAAATTACGGTGCAGGGTTGCCAGTTCTAAATTTTTTTAAAAAATAATTTTCGAGATTTTTTAAGTCTTACATAATTTTTCTGGTTCAAAACCTGCTTTAGGTTTAATTTTGCTTTAAATTTCGAACAAGGTAACCCTGATTTTTCATTGATTTAATTCTCAAACAAATTCCTTATAATTCACAGAATGAATCACATTTCAGGATAATAAATTGACTTTTAAACTTTAAACAAACAATTGAAAATCGAGAATAAAAAAATGAACCTCAATTCACATTGATATTTAAAATGAAATATTGCATAACTATTCATTTTATTTTTCAATACATTTCAATTTAAATAAAAACAATCTTTTATATAAAAGAAAATAATTGTTTCCTTTAACAAACTTTGCAATAGTTCTTTTGAAATTGATATTACACAAAACATAGAAAAAGAATCCTTTTTGTATTTGATTTTAAATTGATTTTTATTGTGAAATTTCTCTATTGTTCACATAAAAAGAAAGAGAAAAAAAGTAATTTAAATAACAACAGTTTTTCAATTTAAATTAAAAAGAAAAACACGTTAGATAATAATTATATTTTAAAGGATTTCATATTGCATTGAAAAAAGTGTGATTCAATACAATGAGTGAAATTTCATAATTTCATTAAAATAATTAACGATCATAATCCGATTTTAATGAGAACTACCTTGAAATTGATTTATAAGGAAAAGGATAAGGATGGAAAATTTTATTTTAATGACCATACTTTTTCTAAATACTTTTTTTAAATGTAATTGGCAAAAACCCTTGTTATTTGTAAAACTCTTCAAATAATTTTCTAGAACACTCAAAACACTTACCATTACTCGTTTTACGAATCTTGAAGCATTTTGTTTTTTTTTCTGAAACAGGTAAATAATATAAAAATGTGGAGACGACTGGTTACTTACAAAGTATTTTGATTTGATTTGGTATGTAAACGAATATCTCCTGCTTTGGCTGTCTTCTAAAAGCTGAGAAGCTTAATACCACATAAGGAGGACCTCATGAAGGTCAACAATTTAACATTTGGGGCAAACTTTGTCTTGTTACATTAGGCCATTACAGATTCTGCAAAACAGGGCTTTGAAAATTACTCATGGTCTGTCACCATTGATTCCTACTGTATCACTATACGAAGACAACGTTAAGGATTTTCTCCCTACAGTCAAGTCTCCATGTAATAAAAAATGAGCTGTATGTAATTATTCTATATAATGATAAATCAGTTGCAATGAATCTACAGTTTCTATAGATATTGACTTGGCATTACGTCGTCGTACAGCTTATTTTTTGACTATATAAAGGCAATCATGGACCTACAGACTGTGAGGTTGGTGAGACAGATTATGAATAATGAAATATTTCATCACACAGGCTTCGCCTTCAAGAATGAACGCTTGAATCTGAGATATGTGCTTAGAATTGGGTCTTCAAACGTCAGGACTGCATTAGGCATTAGACAGATCTCATATACAGTTCCATTATACTTTAACAAGCTTCCTTATGAAATAAGAAACATTTCTGTGACCTCAAGATTTATTATAAACTGCGGTGAAACCTTATAGACCCTTCCATACCTTAGGGTCACGTATCTACCTTATCAAGTTGAGCCAATTTGGTGACCATCATTTGACTCAACAAATTTGGATGGTATAAGCTCTTCAGGGAATTTGTTGCCAAATTATATGGGTAACGGTTTTCATGCACAATGAGCTCCAACTTCACAAAAATGGTCATAACCTTGTTTTTTTTATTAGTATGTTATGCCTGAATAATCAAATTTCTTGAAAGTTCAAATAATTTTATCACTATAATGAAAAATTGCATGGGAAAATATAAGCTATTGAACGTTGATGAATCTACTCTTAGATAGTTTTAGGGGGTGAGCAATTTTTCCTACTGAAGCTGCAATTGGGCTTTTGTAGTATTCTGCTCATAATCTTACTAGACTGGAATTATCAACGACCTTGGCAGCCTCGAGGACCTCCTGGACCCTGCCTGATACGCTCTAAGTATCATCAACGACTTTTACCCTGACTTTTTTTTGTTGCTGTTTTTCAATTTTTCCGTGTAAACAGAATCAGCTCTCTTTGGTGGGTTTTCAGGCTTTCCTGAAAAATTTAACAAGGACAAAATCATTGATGAGCATACAGATGGGTAGACAATTTAATAAAAAATTCTAAAGGGCCCCTTAACATAATCAAAACCACAATTTTCTTTTCATGTAAGATATTTCTCTCATTTACATTTATTGAAAATCCAAAATAATTTATAATCACATTTTACCATTAAATAGTAAATTTGTAGTAAAAAAAACATATCCAGATAAATTTCTATAATTTTTACTACAATAACATTCTTTTTTTTTCGTTCATTCATTTTAGTTTAAGTTATTTTTTATTTAAATTATCATGATTTTCATATCATTTTATTACAATTTAATATTATTTGTTTATTATTATTTTAAATGCTTACATTTTTTATAGGATAAAATTCTTTTTAAACTACATAACAATAATTATATTTTTTATTTTTTTAGTATTAAATGTGTACAACACATTTATTTATTAGTTTTGCTCTTGAAGTTCAAGGCTTGAACACGAAAAATATGTTTAATTTTTGTTTTTAATGAAAAATATTTTTTTTATTATTTTGTTCAGTATTTATATTAATGTAATATTGTATTTTCTTCTTTTGTATTTTTTTGTATTTATTTATTGACTCGAATATTCAAGGGTTAAATGTATTTTTTTTCATATTTTTTTCAATGTGATATCGGGTCTCTAGGGAGATAAAAGGAATTTGATGTGAAATGTATTAAATTGTTATTTTTTAAAAAATAAAAATAAAAAGATTTTTTTTAAAAAAAAATATTTTAAGTCAATCATAAAATGAAATAACACAATTATTACAATTTTTTCCAATTTTATGCCATGGTTACATTGTGTTTGTATTTTTTCATGTCATTTTTTTAGTAGATTTGGATCAAATAATGTAACATGATCTGAGTTGATTCACAAAAAAATTGTTACAATATTTTGATTTTAATACATCAATTTTTTCCATACCCTTTTTTTAACAACTTGTTATTTTTTGCTCGAATGATTTAAAATGCCTCAAAATATTTGCTTTGTCATGTGATGAAATAAAATTCTTTTCAACATACACACACAAAAAAAAAACTTGAATGGATTATGTTGCTCTAAATAAAATTTCGATGTATACATAAAAATAAAATGATAATACAGTTAATTCAGCCTTGTTTTAGAATTAAAACAAAAGAATTTTCAAGACAATACAAGAATTTTTTACCTTACAATGTTTTTTTTTTAATCTCACTTTTAATGTCTTAGCTTCAACTTGAATCCTTGAATCGAATCACAGAGGAAAATTTAAAGTAAGGGCATAGAATGGGATTAAATGAGTTTTCTTGTATACTCTTCATTTAAACATATTTTGTATTGTTATTCTTGGGAGGAAAAAAAAAACACTTAATTAGAAAGCTTTGTTTACCTTTTTATGGTTTTGAACACAATTTCAAAAGTAAAATAATTAGTTTCATTTTGATTGGATTTGAGTTCTTTCTTTTAAAATTTTTTAAAAGGAAATTTGAGATTGAATTAAGAATATGAAAATTGCGATTATGATTGAATTGTTTCCAGGCAAAAAAAGTAATAAACAAATATTTTGATGAAACGCAGAAATTGGGTCGGTTAATTTACGATGGTGAAATCTATCGTTTTTTTTTCATTTCAAATAAAGGAGTGTAGGAAGATGAATGAATAAAGAATTTGTATCCTAAATACTCTGTTTCGTGGAATTACCCGGAAAATGGGATTAAATTGAAATTTTTTTTTCTACCAAACATGTTTTTTATACGATTTTTTTGGATACCTAATTACAAATTGTAATCGATTGGAAAAAATGCAAATCTAGGAATGGGGCCTTAGAGCTACGAGTAAAACCTCATATATTTATGTAAATGCTATTTTAAGGTTAAAGATGATTTTACGTACAGCCTTATAATCAGGTAAGAAAATCTATATTCTGGTCTTGAGCCGATACATGTGGTGGTTAGTGTACTGTAAGTTGAAAACGCCCCGTAAATCGCCTGCACTACTTGGGAACGACTGGCATTTCTAATTTAGCGAAATTGTTCGCCATCACTAGTGCACTGTTGGGCATGTTTTTGGGCTGTCTTCAGATCAGATCAGATTTCTAGGGCGGTCTCCACAGAAGAGAACCAGCACTCAGACCTACAGACGGCTCCATAGTGCATACCAATTATCATCATACCTGATGAAGAACGAACTAAATCTAGAGAAACAACTAAAGTAATAAGAAGCCCACTAGACCTGGACCGTGGGTTCATACAATCTGAATTCAAATAATGCTGTTGGATTTATTTGTTCGTTCAAACAACCAAGTTTGGTGTCTTCTTCTGTTTTCCAAGCCTCTACAAAAAGCATAGTACAAGTTCTTCTTCTTCACAAATTCTGTACAAGTCTGTATTACTAAGATGCATATTTTTCAAGTGTTTGAGCACTCTGCCATGTCCTGTTAGTAATGCAAACCAGTACCCTCACCTTCAACCTCATTCCCAGCAACTTCCTTGTGCGTGATACTGACCTTTAGGTTTAAAGTTGCTCACATGTTGTAGGAGGGTATCTAGCCTGATTTGATGAATGCAGTAAAAAAATTCATTCAAACTATGATAAAAATTTCCATATATTCTCCAAAATTAAGAGTAGCCAAGGTATCCCAGCTTTCCCTGGTAGATATGGCCCTGCGTGCCTTGTTAAAGATATCACGTGAGTCTGGCTTTAAATCGATGATATTTCCCGTAAAATTAACAGCTACCAATTTTGCATAGTTCAGTACATTTCATCAATAAAATAAAAATAAAGCCATCAAAACATCATTCATTCATTCACCAAATTAAATCACCACTTCATTATACTTTTAACAAAAGATCTTGTTTACTTATTTTTTCTTCTTTTGTAGCAATTAATATGTTGGTAATTAGATACTTAAGCCTACAACTTTTTCTTTCAAGTTGATTCCAGGTACTTCTTTCATCCTCTTCATTAACAACACAAAAATTAGAATGAACCATTTCCATCTAAATATTTTCTTTATCAAGGTTACAATCCTTAATTTATTTCTATTTTCTTATTCATTTTATCTGTAAAAATGATTTCTTTTCTTCTTTGTAGTTAAAATTATGATTTTCTTCGTTGAATTGAATTGAATTGAAAAAGAGTGCAAATTTTCACTTCCAAATATTAGTTTTTATCTTGATCAGTATCGCGTAACGACATCAATACACCTACATAGGATTTTATTATTTTATTAAATTCTTATATACCAAAATAAAAATATTGATTTCAATTTTCCTTCCACTTTTATACAAATATTTACATAGAAAATCACACACACTTCAATTACATATTGACGCAAATGAAAAGGTAATCAAATTGTGTGTGTGTGTAAATGTAAAAATACATTGAAATTTCCCTTTTTTAATGTATGTAAATAGCTAATTATCTTCTTATTAGAAGTTTTGACAATACAAAAAAATAAAATTATTTTTTTTGTCTCATTTAATGATGAAATGATGCATTGAAAAGCGTAAAATGTAAGACAACAATAGGGCTCAAGTATAATTATCTTAGATACGCTTTTAATTGCTTCATTTCTCACATATGTGGGATTCACTTAATTATATATTTTTTTTCAATTTCATTTTTCTTTTATTTAGGAATCCTTCATAGAGGATATATTTTAACAACACATTTATAACAGCCATAATTTTATTTTTTTCCTTAATTTTTTTTAAGCTTAATTAATGTGTGACTGAGACATTTCATTGTAATGCAATAAGGAACATGTCTTGGTACGATTCGTTGATTTATGAAAACCAAATTACATTGAAATAGCTTTTGGAAGACCACTTAATGGATTAGAAGTAGGCGTTCAAGGATTTTCATTGCAAATTGAAATGTCTCATTGAAAAAATTACCTTAAAATTAATAATTTTTACTATAATTATTATAAAATGGATATTTTTCGCTGCTATGACGTCTGTATTGTGATTCAATTTGTTGTCTCACAGATCCACTTGAATGCGGTTGTGGTTCGTTACTTTTAGTCCTGCTTATTTTCCTATCAATTCCTGATAAGACATCGTCCATGTCGTGACTTGTGCGTCTAATTGTTGGCAAAATGCGATCATATGTTGGCATTCTTTCATTGAGAAGCTTCCTTGCATTACTCATACTATTTACTGTGTATCCACTGCAAGTGCTTCGATCACCCGCATATCCATCCATTTCTTCGCTCAACATCTGTTTAGGACTTCGTGGCATTTTCCTTGAAGCTTTCCTCGGAATCGCCAGTTGTGACGATGAACTTTCATTAATTTCCTGTAAATCCATACTTCGTTCCCTTTCAAGTATATCAATTATTTCCATATCACGTTCGAGTGTTGAATTGGAATCACGTCGAATCGAAGAGACATCAGTACTGGCATATGACGGTCTCTTATCAAGTAAATGTTGTAACGGTAATGGTGGTACTTGTGGAAGTTGTTTACGCTTAAAACTACTACGTTGACTACCACCACCATCATTATTATTGTTTACAGATAAGCTTGAATGCTTTTCTGTGTAAGGTGATGTCTCGAAATGTATGCTTTCACGTTCACAACTGTTAATGCAATATGTACTTGCGGTGATATTTGAGCATGAATTGTTCAGAGTATCGAGTGACATAGGAGTATCTAAATAATTGTCATTGTCAGTCAATCTTGTTGTTTTTGTTGTTTTCCCTTCATTTATTGAACGTACTTTGCTGTGTTGCTTATTTTCAAGTGGGCGTTTTAAGCTGGATTTTTTATTTGTATTTCTGTGATTTGAATTTATTTGTTTGTATTTTGATAATGACGTTGGACCATCAATTGAGTTTACTAGTCGTGATGGATTTAACATCGACCCACCATTTTCTAACATTGTACTTGATTCCTCTTCAAAGGAACTACGCTGATCTGGAGTCGTTTGTTTACGGTTATGTGAACCAAATTGAAAATAACTAAAAAAACGATCACGAATTGGTCTGAAAAGAGAAAAAAAATACAAAATTAATTAGCTGTATTAAAATAAAATAAATTTAAAATATTTTAATGTAAATAAACTTCTCTTACACTGTAATAATACCATGAGAATCAATTTCTCAAAGCTCTTAAAAGTGAAAATATTCAATTTCAAACAAAGTTTACTGAATCTTAAATACCACGAAACCATTTTAATTATTAATAATGAAATAGCTAATTAAAGTCTCGTCATAACATCGTAAGTTTAAATAATGGTGATGTTAATGAATGAACAAAGTTTGCTGTGATCTGCTTTTAATTAACAATTTAAGACACATATCTCTTGTTGTATGTTGTGAAAATTACAAGCTAATCATAAATCAGAATTTTGTTGATGGGTTTTGGGAATTTACTTGCAATTTTTGTATTTTATATGAAATTACACGCTAATTAAAAGGATAAAACCATCTCGGTTTTGACTTTGAAACTATCACAAACATACGTTAAAGCGTGTAAATGTCCTCTTTAATCTATCAGTAACAGAACCTAATCCTAATATTTTGATTTGTTTATTTTTCTTTTATCTTCAATTAATATTTAAATACATTAGGGTAAGGTAACCGTTTACTGTTTACTATCACTAACCACATTTCGTAAGGAAAAGACGAGACAATTTTTGGAAAAATATTTACATTTAGGCCGGCTTCAGGTGCTTAACTTTTAGATATGCGCTACGTATACACTCACACAAAATAAAAATTAACCAACGCTAACCTATGTAGTGTACACGAAGCGCATAGCTAAAAGTTAAGCACCTGAAGTCACAGTTAGAGTTCCAAGATGCAAGGAGTTTTAGCCCAATTAAAGCCTTTTAAGCGCGCAAATCAGCTCATTCTTAAGATATAGCTTCACATCAGATAGGACGGCTTTTAAGACTGCACTCAAGCCATCAGTTGGAGCCATTGTGCATACCCGTTATCATCATTCGAGGGCCTTATTTTTTATCCCGTCATTCCAAGTAGTCACTACCTTTACTTGGCCTTTAACTCAAATTGAGTAGCCGAAAAAAGGACATTTGAGTTTGTAAAGTTTCATGACTGAAGCAAGAATCAAACCTCCAACCCTACGATTGCTAATCACTGCTCCAAACAATCCCTATTCGCATTTTTACCTTAAACGTCAAGTAAGCAGTAAAATATTAACGTTAAACGATTTTAAATTCTGTAAATAACGGAAGATGGTAACATAACCCTAGTAATATCTCAAAGAAATGTAAATGATCATCTTTCTTTTCGAATATTTAATTACATAAAAGAAAATTGCTCTACAAATATGCCAATTAAAAGTTTTAAAGTGTAAATAATTAAATTAGCGTATCACGTTAATCGAAAACTGGAGATATTTATTTTTATTTCACTCCTTTAATGAACATTTATAAATTTTTTTCTCAATTCAAACTTTTCTGTCTCTGATAATTATGTAAATGTATGTAAAATTTTCCGGTCAAATGAAAACAGACATTATTTTCATTGTGTTATTTGCTTAATTCATTTAAACATTAACCAATGAGCTGTCACATGAAAATTTGTGTCATTTTTGGTTGTTAATGCATGTAGCAGCAAATTAAAAGCGATTTACGTCACTTTGTATTAAGTTCATTATTGTAACAATAAACGCCGTGTACTGTAAAAATGTTATTTATTATTGTTCATGTCAGTCTTATCTCTCTCTCTTTGAATTGACACTGCTAGTTCAACTATTTTTACGGTGTTATGGTTCATTAATCAAATTAAGAATGTAAAAATAAGCAAATAATGTGTAATGGAAGCATATCAGACTGTTTCATTAATAATAATTGTAATGATTTCAATGTAATCTGATTTTTTTTTGTAGTTAAATTAGGATTATCAGTGGACAAGTTACTTGGATTTGGATTATCAGTTTTAAGGTTGGCAGTTCGATTCTCGCTTCGGCCATGACGCTTTATAAACTCAAATGTCTTTTTTTCGGCTTCTCCGTTTGAAATAAAGGCTAGATTAAGGTGGCAACTGCACCGGGCTCCTTTATACCAGACTGAGTCTTGTTCACTATGTGATATCACAGATAAGGGTCTTAAATTGTGGTTATTTCTCAATCTATATGGTTGGACGTCACTTACACGCTCAATGTTTACAGAAAGATAAGTTGGTAGTACTGCTTTGGTTGCCTTGTAGATCATTATTAATACATTATAACATATACGTTGTCATATACTTAAAAGCTTTGTGTATGGCATTAAAGTTTCTGGGCTGTATGGGATATGTTAATATTAACTTAGCTTAAGCGTTCACAATGTCAGTTTGTCTTACCTCGAAGCGCCAAGTTTATAACACTATACAACAAATACGCGAAACCTGAGCCTCCGAGTCGAGGCTTTTACTGGCGTCACTTATGATCAAAATAAGTAAATTGGCATTCAAGAAATTTCCCTAGGACGTCAGGTTCCTGAGATAGGCCCATAGGGTCATTTAGGCTCTTTAAACCATAATATTTCATAAAAACGGATTTTTTTATGAGTTAGAATTAAAAAAAAAGAATGTTAAAATAGTTTAAAAAGTATTTGACGTAAATATATTTCATGTTCAAGCGAAAAAATTGACAATTTTCCCTAAATTCTGTTATGCAAACAAGAGTTGGAAAACACAAAAATTACAAAATTCACCAAAATTGTGCATTTTTTCTTTGTGTAATGAAACTTTTGTACGCTAAATACATTTTAAACTTAATTAACATTCTTTTTTCAAGTTCTGACTCATAAAAAAATCCGTTTTTATGAAATATTATGCTTTAAAGAGCCTAAATGACCCTATGGGCTTATCTCAGGAACCTGACGTCCTAGGGAAATTTCTTGAATGCCATTTTACTTATTTTAGTCATAAGTGACGCTGGTAAAAGCCTCGACTCGGAGGCTCAGGTTTCGCGTATTTGTTGTATAGTGTAATGAAGCCTTGATTACCGTTAACACACCAAGTTTACTTCAGCTAAAAAAAATAATTCATATTTACCTGGGTAAGACAAGTGATCCATAAATCCATGGATTGATGGCAGCTGGAAGGAACGCGATCCATACAAACATCAAATATGTAAGGTCAAAATGCGATGTATTTTCATATGTCTCAGTAAGGACCATCTTAGCTAATCTGTGTGATAAAATAAAAACATAAAAAAATTATTATTAAAGATAACAGAAAATCATGATTGGAAAACATCAAATTATGCTCGTTATCTTAATTTACGTGATTTAACGAAAAACTTCTTAACCATCATTATTAGTAAAGTTTTTTTCATTCCACATGTGTTGTGACCAAACTTTTCTTTGTCAAATTGTTTTCATAGTAAGAGGTAAAAGTTTTCAAATTCTTCATCACGCTTTGACATTGTTATTTACAAACAATACATTAATCAATAAAAGTTCTTTACATTCAAACATCTGCTTTTTCCGTATTTAACTTCCAACTAAAACTCATAAGATTTATTTTTAATTTCAGTAATCTTACCTTAATATCATTAACGGACACGTACAGATAACTTGAGTACACGCCATTGCTCCCAAATGTTTTTGTGCTCGCTTATCTTTGCTTATATCCAATTCAGCATCAAATAAATCATATGCTTTTGATAGTTGATCACGATTGGTTCGTGCGAGTGTAGTTGATGCACTTCTGAAATATGAAAACAGGATTATTTTGATATTGAATTATATCCCTGTATGTCTATAACAGTAATTTTTCAATATTTATTACAACAAGGCATGAAAATGGTAGATAAAAGTATAATCACGTTTTATAAGGGTGTATAATGGGCAAAACATGCAAAATATTACGCAATGTTAGTTTTCAGATGTTCAATATATACATTTTTTTTATCGCTATTGTTAACGAAAGTCATCTCATTGTATAAATGTATTACAATCACTATTATTATTTTCGGATATCATAATAGCGAGATCCTTTTAGTTTAATGATACACACATGGTTTGTTTGGTTTTAGGTCGATGAAGATGAAAATAAGTGGAGTGTAGATGGAAGAATTTTACTTACTGTATTGTTATGTTAATGACGGTCTTGTTTAAAATTATTCTTTAAAATATATGTATATAGATTTATGTACTGGAAAATTTTGAAAAACCACTTTTGAGAGGATCCGGAACGTTATTTGCGCAGTTTTAATTTAAAAGTTTAATGTTGTTTGAAGGGATGTTTTAAGTTTTTGTATTGCGCTATTGATAAATTAAAATAATGAATTAACATGAGAATTAAGTTTTAAAGATTTTGCCATTCAATTAAATTTGTATTCAAGGTCAGAGACAATGATTTGAAAAAGTGATCAAACTGATGAAGATTTTAAACAGACTTAGATGGACATGTCACTTAGCACGAATGAATGAAAGAGGACCATAAAGACACTTTTCAAAAAAGATTCTCATCTTTGTCGTGGTATGGTTCGACCTCAAATAAAATATAAAGAAGGTGTCAAAGCAGATCTAATGGCGCTACAAGTAAGAAACTGGAAAGAAAAAGTGTAGCATAGAAAACTTTCGAATCCAAATCTTGGCTAACCGATCATTCGCCCTTTCCTTCAATCAACACACTTGTAACTAGGATCTCGTGATATCTCAAAGACAAATCTCAAATTGTGAAGCTGGGAGCTGCTACATCATCTCTAATTTATTCTTGGTCTGGCGTCCCACAGGGCAGCCATTTAGGTCCTTTATTTTTTGTGATATTTATTAACTCCATCTGTGCTGAGGATTAGGACGATCTAATCCAAATGATCTTCCTCCATCTGAACATAGGCTGTCGCTTCTTGGTCTGAATACTCTGACTGACAGGCGTGAAGCAGCTGATTTCTCATTTTTTCTGTAACTGCTTGACGGATCTCTAAATAACCCTCAGTTACTTGATATGGTCGAATTTAATCATAATCCCTACTCAACCAGACATAGACTGCCTTTATCTATACTTACTCATCTAACTAGTTACGGCGGCCTAATTAAAGGTTGACGTTTACCTTGAAAAACATCACGATCGAGCCTTGTAATCCCTACACTACTTTACATTATTATCATCATATCTCGTCCTTTAAATTATAAATGTTTAAAGATCCTACAATATTCAATTTCTCCCCATTTCAATTACATAACAATTAACTCGATAATTCCTATCACATGACAAAGTTTAGTAATCAAAAGAGTATCAAAAAACACGAATGATACAAATTCATCAACATAATGTTCTCATTAACCTTGATAACATGACATATGTAATCACACATAATTATGTTAATCAAAATTGAAAATCTGTTCAACTTCTATCATATTTCATTATTTTTAGGCTGAGGTAACATTGAATATGTTTCTCGGTTTAATAGATTTTGGTGAATTCGATTAAAAGGTGATTTTAATTTAAGGTTGCTGCATATTTCTTTGAAGGAATTCATTTGAAGGTCCTTTTACAGCCAAAGTGTTCGGTTTGGGCTGAGAATTTCTTCGTATTTGATTGAATTTTATTTTGAGGTGAATTTTTTTGAGGTGAAATTTTTTAGGTGAAATTTTTCGTGGTGAATTTCCATATCTATCAAAATTTAACTAGAAAACTTCCTGAAATTTGAAAAGAAAAATTTTCATCTTCACTTTAATTTAAAAGTAAGTCAAATCAGTGATTCATTATTCACTGACAAAATATTGTAATGGAATACAATAAAAGTAATTTTCCTAAATAATGATTGGAACATTAGTGTAATACGAAAGTGGGTGTAGAAAAAAATAAATCATTACGGGAATAGCGACACGTGCTTTCGATTCACTTATTCAATTGTATTTGAATCATGCTTTAGAGCTTTCATTTACAAATATTGAATGAATATTCAAATAGAAAAGAGACCACATGTGGAATGTAATGAATTTATCAGTCGTTTTATGGACAGAGAAAGCAGATGATGGAAAATTTTTTAAATTTTTCCTATCATGATTTCTAGGAAAATTGACAATTAAATTTTTTCTTCTTTTGAATTCAGTTTACTTTTTATACAGAATTTTTTTGCACCTCAATCATGGAAATCCAAAGAAATTTTTCTCCTTTTAATGCTTCATTGAATTTCATTGACGTTACTTTTTCAATGAGCCTTGAATTGAAGCCATTGAATGTTATTTATTTTCGTGTTTTACAATCATCACCCACGATGACCTTGAACAAAGCGTATCCTTATATTATTGTAATATCGATACAAACAAATCTTAAACGAGCGATTGAATAATTTGACATTGACTTTCAATATTTTTTTTACCTCACTGACATAAAATCGATTATCAATCACGTGTAAATAAGTGCATGGAATAAATTTGAGGTAACACGTTTCAAATGGACATTCATCATCATCCACCTCAAAATGCTGATCTGGAAATTTGATAATGAAATATTGAATTTTCTCTTATTGTCATAAGTTGTTGTGATGTAACGATGTGATAATCTTCAGATTATTAGTTGTTTAACTTGTTATCCATCATTCAATTTATGATTACATTTTTACTTGAATTGCGTTATCAATTGATTTTTCTCTTGAGAATTTTGATTTGAATTTCCACAATCAAAGTCAAAACATTTCAAATTACGTGTCAACAAAATCTAGAATCTTCTTGTTATAATTTCACAGAATCAATAAAATTTCAATGAGTATTTTATGATTGATATGTGAAATAGATAAACTTTTTTTATTGAATAAAACACAAATTTGTCGTTAACTGTCACTCAAAATTTAACAGTGATTGATTCCTTTCCTCTTTTTTACTGTAAATCATACACATCGTTAGTTGATGATCAAAGGGAAATTGTACAGAGATTTTCTCCGAATTTGTCTTGTTAATTTATCATCTCCATCGTCGTCATTTCTCATCATCATCAAACAGTTATAAAAACCGCACATCTCATTTCCGTTACTTTGATTCTTGATTTAAATTGATTCTACAAACTCGCTCGTATTTCAAACTACTAAAAATTGTGAAATGTGATCGTGAAAGACATAACGAGCGCATTTTTATGCGACATTAGCGACCTTTTTGTGATTGGTGACTTTTTTCGTGATTAAGCACGTTTTTCATGTTTGACGAAATTAACGTCATTGGCGACATTTTCTTTGATTGACAACTTTTATTGTGATTGGCGACGTTTTAAATGATTTGAAATTTTTTATAATGTTTGGCGACTTTTGCAATGTTTAGCGACTTTCACACAGACGGACGGACGACATACACAGCACACAATACTCGCATTTTTTCAAAATCGACAGAAAAACGTTAAAAATTGTATCTCATCAAATTAAGAAGTCTCATAGCGATTCCTTGATTAAATGATGTGCGGTAAGTTCATTGACTGTCTATAACAAGAAAAAATCTTATTGTTTTCATTTGAATTGAGAGTGCGACAACCGTAATACCATGTAAGTGTTTTCTTTACTTCACTATAAAATAAATATTTTTTTATTTTGTTTTTTTAAACAAGAAAAGTTTGTCTTTGAATTTAAAATGCTGTTACATTTCATTTACATCATAGTTCATTTGATGAGCGAGTTACCCACGCATAAAAACTTATGCAAATATTTACATTCTGTTTTGTTCCTTAACATCAAATTAGGCTTGTTTTTGATTCAACGAGATGGAAATATGGGAATTAGAGGTGTTTTTTAAAAAAAATATAAAAACAAAACTTTTAATTTTATTATTTAAAGAATTTACTTTTCTTTTGTTTACTGGAATGAAAATGAATCGACCATAACAATTAAAATTAATGTGTAAGATGATTTTTTCACATTTTAAACACAATCAGGGTGGTGTGAAAAACATTTAACCCTTTGGGCGAATTGTCCCATATATGGGACAATTTTGAATCGCTTGAAAAATGGACTTCAATCGATCCTAAAATTTTTTTTCATGATGCAAAAGTTAAGAAGGGATGTAAGTTACAGGAACAACAAACGATTTAAAATTCAGGAGCGATATAACTGCGAGCCTGAATTTTGAAGTTTGAAAAAATGAAAAAAATGTAAAATGTGGAGGTTGACTTCTTTCAATGTGAATTAAATAATAAAGAAGTCAATTGAAAATTTTTTTTATTTCCGTTCTTTTATCTTCTAGTTACTACTAAATTAGCTGCACAAAAGAAAAAGTTGTAACTCTTCCCATAGCTCCGATACAGACCCTCAAATATTGTCCCGTATATGGGACAAAAGCGCTCAAAGTTACAAATTCAAATTTGTCCCATATATGGGACAATTTTTTTGGCTTATAGCGCTTTTGTCCCATATATGGGACAATTTTTTTTGGCTTATAGCGCTTTTGTCCCATATACGGGACATAGCTAAAAAAGCCTAATTATACATAGCTGAAAATTTTTTTTTGTTTCAATTACTTATAATTAGGATACTTAATAATGATACCCATTCAAATATTTTTTTCATTGCTTGGTTTAGATTTTGAACTCAAAGGGTTAAGGCTTTCATTATTCGAAAACAAAAACATTTAAATTAAATTATATAATTTGAAAGAAAAAATTTTTTCAACACCTATTTAAATGAGCCTTGTTTTACTTTAGTTCAATTCTTATGACATTTCCTCAACACGTCATTAGAGTTGGTACGTCAAATATGAAAGTAAGACCGAAAATCAGGCATCAAAAACACAATTTATTTATGATTCATAATAATGACAAAAAAATAAAATTCCTTTCACTCATTGTGCTACTAAAATAAATAAACTATGCTTAAAATGTAACATAAATGACAAATGTGATGTAAATGACATAAAAAAGCATTAACATTGTCACCGATGAAATCGTGTCATGTCCTGATAAAAGTAAAAATAGAAAAATGGAGATACAGACTTGTCCTTTCATCTTGACACGTCCAGTAATACATAGAACAAAATGACAGTGAAAATACAGAGTATTTCCTTTGAAACAGTTTTTTTTTATCAGAATTTCATTGAAATGAGCTTCTTTCAATGAATCATCTTAATTTTTATGTACATTTAAGACGAATTCCAAATGAAAATTTATTTCTTAGTAAGTTCTCTTTAATTTTACTACCATCACTTTTGTTTTGAAGGATTCTTCAAAGTTATAGTAGAAATTTGAATTCACACTCACACTCACTCTGTATTCATTATCATTTAATGGTACTTCACTTAATAACTGTATAATAAAAAAGATACTTAACCATAAACTGTTGATAATAAAGTAAGAACTTTATGATAAGAACAAAAAAATGCGGTAGGACAACGTAGCATAAAAGTAAAGTAATAAATTTTCATAATGAAATGATTTACTGTCATAATGGCTTTTGTCCAGTGAGCAAATTTTCATTTTGTGTCTGAAAGGTTTACGATTGAAACTTCAGTTTGAATTGACCACATGGAAACTTGTATTGAGATTTTTTAGGCAAAAGTCCTTATTTCGAGATTTGTGGTGATAAACCCTTTCAAAATATGGAAGAACTGACCACCAGAAATCGTGTTATGAGATTTGTGGTGAAAATGCAGTATATCTGAGTTTCTGAAAGGAACTCAGTATATGAGTTTTAAGTCTTGATGAATGGTAGAAAGCTGTGTCGTCTGTAAACAGATCACAAAAGCATAGAGTAGCATCTGGAATGTCAGCAGTGTAAATGTCATACAGGATTGGACTTATAAATGCTTCTCAAAGCTCTCCGAAAGGTCATTGCCAAAATGATAGATTGTATTCTGTTAATCTTTCATTTAAATGGTTTCTTCTAAAATTCTGAAATAAGATAAAACAAAAACATCAGAATTCAATTTTCATCTCAGGTAACTTCAATATTTAATATAATTCAAAGTAATATGAATGCAACAGACATTTTCTTAAATTATATCTATTTCAATACCTCTCTAGAATTTATGTTACTATTTTGATATTCAATTAAGTGTATGTCCAAACGAGAAAGAAACAGATAAGACCTAAAGTAAGAAATTTATTGAAATTTTAATTAACCTCAAATACTGACCAGGATTCAATAATGCATTTCACTTAAGAAATACCGATTATTGGTCATATAAAATATCTTTCTCTTTATCTGACAAAGATCAAAGCTATTAAAGAATTTATTATTATTATTATTTGATAGAAAACTCAGATATCCGATACTTATATATTTTGATTATCTTTTCCTGGATCATATCATATTTATTTTTCATAAAAGAACACATAAATACAAAATTGTATGCAGAAAGATTACTGAATTTTGTTTGCTTTATTTACTTTCGTTCCAAGAATAAAAATAAATCTCGAATGAAAATCTGCTTTCTATATTTAGCTATCACACAGTATAAATATCATCATTATATTGCATGGGTTTTATAGCAAATTCATATTTAAAATAGATTATTCAACACTCAGGACAGTAATCAATGAAATACGTTTCATAGTAAGTAGATCATCGTAAAAAAATTTTACCAGATTTAATGAGTTATTGATAATATTGGATTGGGGTGCTGGGCAAAATTTGTTTTGATATGACGTCACTATCAAATTTATTACGTATGAAATGATGAAAAAAGGTTGACGTTCATTTTGATTGAGTTAAGGTAAAGGGTCATCAAGGAGATGCTGGATAGGGAAGTGTATTAAATGTGAATTATTTGGATAAAATACGAAATTGTTTCGGATACCCATGGAATTAATTTATGAAATTTTATGAATATCTCCTTTAAGTTACACTCTCAACCCAAAACCAGTGGGACATCGTGTTTCGTGTTGTTTAAGGCACACAGTAGACAGTACATATCTGTTAAAACATGATCAAAATGATAAATTTTCAATTTAACTCACCTTTTATGTCTGATGCTGGACCGAACTTCAAACATCATAACCCCTAGTGGTCCCTCTGGTGCTTTAAGATCACGTGACGTTCTTATATATAAATATGCTAAAATAGTTGAAGGCAAGCAATACCTGAAATTATGCATAAAATAAAATGAATATTAGATAATTTTTTATCAAGGAAAAATGTTTTAAAAAATTGAAATTGATAATATTTCATTGTCATATTATCATTATTTTGTAATATAAGAAAATGAATAACATGAAAAATGTTAAAGTTTCATAAAATATTAAGAAAAAAAAACTACTTTTAAAATAAAACAAGGTATGGTATGTTTTGTGTATATATATGAATATATTCAATGTTGCTTTAGGCGGTTTTTGTTACGTTTTTGTGGTTCAAACTTTGAAATATTTCTTCCGGTTCCTTTGGCGTGGTATCAAAATTAAAATAAGATGATCTTATATATGAACATTTTTTAACCCACGAACCACCACTGTATCAATACTTTGAGTTAATGGTATAAGTTTAAAAAAAAGTGAGACAGAAACTTGTATAAAATCACAGAGATACTGTTAGTTGGGAGAGGAAGGAATACATAGAAAATGAAATAAGGGAAGGGAGTGACAAGTGTCTGTGGGCGTGGTCAGTGATAAATCAACTTTAAAGGTGTGAACATTTAAGTAAGCTTACCTAAACTTTGATTTAATAAATTTACAGTTCAATTTAATTAAAAGTTAAGTCTTTTTTTACACAAAAGAGGCCATAAGGCAATTGGAGTGATTCAGAGGTAAGCTAATACATTCTAAAGGGGAAAAATAATACTTAAAAAGAGAAAAAAATAATTTTTCTTATTGAAATTTCTCTGTGTTTATATGGGCATTCGGGAAGTCTGTCTGTCTGCCTGGACCTAATTTAACAAAAAACCAGGAAATTCAGCGAAGAAAAAATGTCGAACAGCTATTTTGAGTCCGTCGGTCATTTAGAAAATGGCATCATTTTAAAAAATTCTGACATTTTGAACTCGCGGATGTTTTAACAACTAAGAATTTTTCTTCGCGAGCTGTAGTTTTTCTCCCAGCTGGGTATTTTTTTCGTGATCGTATTAAAAAGTCCAGCAATTTGAAATTGACAAAGACGGATGAATTGCTTACAATACTCTTTTTTTTTCAAGTCGACTGAAATGCGGTAAAATTCGAATTTTTTAAGCTTTTATCTTCTTATATTTGAAATATCGAATTTTCGAAAAACTTCAAAAAGTTTGGATCAAAATTTTTGAACTGTAGCTAAACTTAGTCCCTAAAATTGCTTCATTTTCTTAAAGATTTTGTTTCGGCTCTATTCCTTAAAAATTTCGAAGAAACGTTTTCGAAAAATTGGGTTAAGGTTGATATGCAACCAAAAATTGTATGTAAAAGTTAAAAGTCAAAAAAATTGATCTGCGGTATTCAATGTGTTAATTTTGAATAAAAGTAAACTTCTTATAAACTTTTTTTTTTAAAACAGATCTCCAATTTTTGAAAGTTCACACACTTCCATTATGGTTTTGAGATTTATCGAAAATTAACATGTCAAATTAATATTTGAAGAGCTTTGAAGAATATTGACTTTTTTTACATCAATCATTTACATGCATGTCATTACCAGACAAAAAGTAAATTTTAATATAAAATATTTTTTGATAAGGAAAAAAAATGTCAATATATTAAAAAATAATTAATTATAATTTCTATTTTCAGATTATTTTGCAATAAATATCAAATGAAATTAAAAGTTGCTTTACACACACACACACACACACTCACAGCAATTTCCAATAAAAACTCAGCATGATATCCCAAGATAAATTTATTAGAATACTTACATGATAACGAAAAGTCCTCTTATGTATTCCTGCATGTCATCCATTAAATTGTAAATACAAACTCCCACACCGATAAATTCTTTTTGATACAGCTACAAAAAAAAAATTGAAATTAATAAAATTTATTTAAATGAATTATATATTTTTTTTTAAATTGAATTTAATTTCAATGAAATTCCGATGAAGCGAGAGAAGTCAAATCCATACAAAAAATACAAGTGAGTTTCAACATGAAATTTCAATTGAAAGTGTGGGCAAAGGTAAATTTCGCTTTTTCTCACTTATAATTTTCATTTTCATCATTTTATTTTAAATGCTGTCGATTTATTTTGAAATGAAATGAAATAAAATGAAAGTTTATACATTTTCTATTTATATTCAAAATTTACTTGGAAAGAGAAACAAGTAAAATTATGTTTTTGTCAGGTATCAAGGAACATGGTGAGTTTATCTACCTTAAGGCATTTAGTCGCGCTTCATTTTGTGAAATAAGTAAATTCATTGTTACATTTGAAATTTCTTTGTGTGTGAGTGATGAAAGACTTTTTAAAGTGAATTATAAGACTTCAAATTTTATGAACATAAAAGTTGAATTGAAATGGGAAATGAGAAGAATTTAAAGTGAAACGACTGTGAAATTTTTGAGGAATTTATCTAATAGCATCTTTAGGAATTTTTTTTTTATTTTTAAAACTGTTTACTTAAATATGAAAATGAGTTTTGTCATTCATTTTTTTGAACAAATTTTTTAATTTCGCACTAAAAAGCTGAAAACAAAGCTTTTTTTTTATGACAAATTGAATCAGTTTAAAACCGCAAAAATTCCAGGCTCTTAGTCAAGCGCTCTTCGAAATGACCAAAACTTTCGAAAGAATTCTTCAGATTCTCCCTCAGAAATAAAATAAGTAAATTTTTTGATTTTCACACTAAAAAGTTTAAAACAAAGCTTTTCTAATTACTTGAAATAATTTTAAAATCGAAAAGTATTTAGCTCCCAGCATAGGGGTAGAACTCAGTACTAAAAAGTGAAGCAAATTGGTACCTCTGCTTAAAATTATTTTCATTTAATGGTTGACCACAAAAAAAAATGTAGTAACATGTTTTTTCACTCAAAATTGTCCAAGGATTTCATATATGACCTCAGATTTGAATTTCGAGAACTTCCTGAGCCTTAAAAGCTCAAATCCTGGAAGGCTCTCAAAAGTCCAAAAAAAAATTTTTTTTTCTTATTTTAATTAATTTTAATTAAATCAAATTAAATAATAAATTTAATTAAATTAAAAAATCCTCTCTCTCTTTCAGATTCTTCTCTCTATTACTCTCAATTTTTCATACCTAAATGCGTAGCTGCGAAGCAGCGGAGCATCTATAATCAAAATAAAATAAAAATTGATGGAGTGAAATTTCATTTGACTTTTTCTCTCTCTCTCTCTGTCTAGTTTTTTCTGTATCTAAAATGAACCCTCTCTAAATGCGGAGCTGCGAAGCAGCGGAGCATCTATAATCAAAATAAAATAAAAATTGATGGAGTGAAATTTCATTTGACTTTTTCTCTCTCTCTAATTTTTTCTGTATCTAAAATGAACCCTCTCTAAATGCGGAGCTGCGAAGCAGCGGAGCATCTATAATCAAAATAAAATAAAAATTGATTGAGTGAAATTTCATTTGACTATTTCTCTCTCTCTCTCTAATTTTTTCTGTATCTAAAATGAACCTTCTCCAAATGCGGAGCTGCGAAGCAGCGGAGCGTCTATGATCAAAATAAAATAAAATTGATGGAGTGAAATTTCATAAAACTTTAACCGTCTCTCGTAACTTAATAAAAAGAAATTTGTATATAGCTTCGACTTTTTATCATGTGAGCAACTTGAGGAGAAGAAAAAGAAGGAAAGAGAGACATTGAAAGCCATATATGATTTTCTTTTTATCAAATTAAGAGAGACGGTTTCACTCCATTTCACTCCATCGAGGGTTCATTTTAGATACAGAAAAAATTAGATAGAGAGAGAGAGAGAGAGAGAACGTCAAATGAAATTTCACTCCATCAATTTTTATTTTATTTTGATTATAGATGCTCCGCTGCTTCGCAGCTCCGCATTTGGAGAGGGTTCATTTTAGATACAGAAAAAATTAGACAGAGAGAGAGAGAGAGAGAAAGAGTCAAATGAAATTTCACTCCATCAATCTTTATTTTATTTTGATTATTTTGAATTATTTTTTGAAAGAGAGAGAGAGAGAGGATTTTTTAATTTAATTAAATTTATTATTTAAATTGATTTAATTAAAATTAATTAAAATAAGAAAAAAAAATTTTTTTTGGACTTTTGAGAGCCTTCCAGGATTTGAGCTTTTAAGGCTCAGGAAGTTCTCGAAATTCAAATCTGAGGTCATATATGAAATCCTTGAACAATTTTGAGTGAAAAAACATGTTACTACATTTTTTTTTGTGGTCAACCATTAAATGAAATAATTTTAAACAGAGGTACCAATTTGCTTCACTTTTTAGTACTGAGTTCTACCCCTATGCTCCCAGTTAAATTTTCTTTGAATTGACCAGAATCTTAGAAAAAATCCTTCAAATTTTTCCTAAATTTTAAAATTAAACAAATTTTTGAATTTCGCACTAAAAAGTTAAAAATAAAGCTTTTTTTACTACTAGAAATCAGTTTAAAATAAAAAAATCTCTAACTCTCAGTCAAACGTTCTTTGAATCAACCAATATCTTAGAAAGAATTTTGCAGATTCTTCTTCAAATATGAAATAACACAAGTGATTAAATTTTTGCACTAAGAAGTTAAAAATAAAGCTTTTTTCATGACTCGGAATCATTTATAAACCGAAAAATTTCATGCTGTAACCAATGTTTTTTAAATAAACTAGAATTCTCGCAATTTCTTTCAAATTTTCCTTCAAATGGGAATTTAAACAAAATTTTGAATTTCACCCTAAAAAGTGAAAAATAAAGCTTTCTTGATTTCTCGGAATCAGTTTAAAACTGAAAAATTCTTGTCTTTCACTTTCAATTTTTTTTTATTAACCAGCATCTTAAAAATATTTTTTCAGTTTCTCCCTCAAATATGAAAATAAGCAAATGAACATTGTTCCGCCCTCTTTCCATTGATTTCCGACTGATTTCCCGTTTTGTGTTTCCCGTTTTTTAATATTCAATTACATCAATAATTGAAAATTAAATAAAACAATTAAATGTGAAAAGAACATTTGGGAAATCATTACATTTATTGTAATTAGTCAATAATTATTCATTGAAATGTAATCAGATAAATCAACCACAATACTTTTAATTAAAATGCAATTGAATGGTCATATTTATGTTAATTTTGAAAATGAGTTTATTTCACCGTAATAATTTTAATTTTACATTTTACTGGATTTTAAAGAGAGATTTTAAAATTAAATTCCTCTTAAATTTCGGTTAATTAATCAAATTTTGTTTGTAATACCCTCATTAAAGACAATTGTCATGATATTTTATTACAAAATTTATGAAATATATTTACAAAACAATTTTAACCCTCATAAAACGTTTAATATTTTGTGACAACAATTAAAATGTAAATTTCAATTCAAAAATTCATTCTAACCCGACCTTTTCATTGTCGTGTTTGTTTACTCTTTAAATTTATGTTATTACATCAGCTTACAAATTTAAATCTCAAATAAAATATAATTTTAATCTAGATACTTACACCTAAATCGACATAAGCCGTATAAATTGGATAGGGCAAGGCAATCACCATGCCAGCTAGCCATGTTGCACAACTGCACACAAATGCTGGGATACGACCTTTAAGTGGATCACTCAGCCATCGCATTCGATCCCATGCAATCAGTACATGAGTTGTGATTAGGACGTGTAATGGAATATCCTGAAATTAAATAAAAATGAAAAAAATGAAAAAATGGATTACTTTTAAGCTTTTCATCTTAATGTAAAATGTAAGTTCAATGACAGGTAAACAGTAAATTACAGTAAAATGGTGCTAAATTGCGTTGTCATTACACTTTTATAAGGAATTACTTTCAGTTTAAGGTGATCATGTAACAAAAAATGTTTCTTCATAAATTGACCTCTTTTCTTACTTCGATGATAAAAAAAATTTTATCTGATAAATTTTTGGTAACAAAAAAAGGACCAAAATGTCAATTCATTCTGTTTTTATGGATGTAATTTTTTTTGCTTTTGTTCATTATTTTATAAATATTTTTCCAGTCAATTTATGAAAGGTAAAAATATTTTTATCATAATTGTATGTATGATAAATTGAATAAAAAGAAAGGTAAATATTTTTGAAAAACATCACATTGAACTTAAAAAGCTTTTATGCAAGATCTGTTTTTGTTGTGTTTTTTGGTAATAACAAAATTTTACTTTTGTGTAGGTTGATTTACTTTAATTTTATTCAAATATTGGAATATTGAAAAAAAAGTGTAAGAAAATGCTAAAAATAATGATAATTTTTTTTATCAGTTCATTAATTCATAGGAAATTGTCTGAATATTCATTCATTGAAGGTTTTCCATGATTTTTATTATAAATTTTTGTTTTTTTTCTTAATAAAAACAAAATTTCTATTTTTGAATTTTCTTTTCAGATTCAGATTAATTGGGTTGCTATTCAAGTCTGTAATCATGTCACGCTCAATTTTTAGTTAACAGAGGGCGTTAGCTGTCATTTCGTCATTTTCTGCAATTTCTGTCGTTTTTTAGCCTTGACCTAAAATTGAGTGATAAAGAAACAGAAAATTTTGAGTTTGAAACGTTTCAAGGCCAACTTTCCTTTATTACTTTCAATGCCACCCATTGGCAAATTTTTGGTTGATTTTTAATAGCTTATCATATATTTATACATTAATTTGAAATTTGATTTTTTTTTTAAATCAAATATGAAATTGAATGAAAAGTCATTAAAAACACGAAAAAATTTTCTAACCAGCCGTTTTGTTTTCTTCCTTCAGTTAACATTCAAATTTCATTAAATTTGCGTTTTCTCACACTGACTTAATTTAAAAGCAATGAAACTCTCATCATAATCATAATAAAAGTGTAAAGTTCATAACAAAATTGCTTCTTCATGTTGTTTATAATTTCATAATATATAACCAAACAAATAAACACATTGAAATAAATTTTCTCTTAAGGGAAAAATCCATATCAAATAAACAAATAAAATATGTTATGACAGATTTTGATCCCTTTTCCTATTATGTGTCGGCCCAACAAAGTAACTTTTGCATTTTAACATTGTACCCAATAAAACATAAAATTTATTGATTTTCACATATATTGTAATTTGAAATATGTTAAGGCCCTGAGGAAATTCAACATGTGACGTTTATGAACTAGGGGTGTAAAATTTATCTTATGAAAATTCATTAGATTTGGATTTCTCAAGAAAGAACCGGTCGAAATGGGCTTTAGATCTCAATTTGAGCTTAACAGATAAAAATATTGACAGTTAAAATTACGGTCAATTGACTAAAATTCACACTCTTTGTTATCACAGGGTTCTTAACGTCAAAATATTCCTATAAAAGATTTTACATGCATTGTCTTCTTTTTAACAATGGTCTTCTCTTTGCTTGTAGTCCCAAAATTAATTAAAAATTTTACAAATTTGGTCTTTCTCGTATTATATGTCTTGCGAATAATGTGCGGAACATGTGCAAGTCATAACGATTCATACAAAGTGAGTAGAAAATGTTTAAAATCATAATGCAAAAAAATTAGAACAATCTTTTATGCAGTGAGTTATGGCATAAGTTTATTTTCCCAAGAAAACTTTCTTAAAATACCATTAAATATATGAAATTAAAGTTTCATTTCATATCAAAGCCATAACACACAATTACACAGAAAAACCAAACATCAATATTTAAGTTGATAGTGGAAAAAACTTTCACAAGTCAAACTAAAAGATTTTAAAATTGTTAAACTGTGAAATAAACTTTGACAGGTTTTTCTTATATTTTTCTTTCTTAGTGTGAAAATACAACGCGTTTATTTGTTTTTAACCCTTTAGAAACCAATGTGACAGATGTCAAAAAAGTCAAAAGGTTTACCCAATAAAAGGGGGCAGAACTCTAAATTGAATTGCCATTTTTGAAATTTATTTAAAAAGTTAGAAAATGGAACTTAATTCTAAACGATATTGAAAAAAGTCGAGTATTGTTTACGCTCAAGAGGTCTGTATGTGGCACTGCGGTAGGTTGACGGGACTTTATCAATTGTTGATGTATGGCTTTACCTTAATTGGACGAATGTGATGCACAGGACACACTTTGTTATGAAAATCCAAAAAATTAGGATCCTAATTCGTAGATGAAACTCTGATTATGACCGTTCTCAATCCAAAGATGGAGCCACCGTTCTAAACTTCAAAATTCGGATAGCTTTAATTTAGACGTTTTTGGACTTAACCCAATTCAAATTAGTTCTGTTTGTACTGAGATCGCTCTCTATAAAATTCACATCTCTTAAAATTAATTCGTTAGACGCCTTTTAAATGACAACGCCATCTATCATTCACGAAACGTATTTATTTTCAAATAATTCCATGAAACCAGTAAATTTATCAATTCTTTCAACTGAAAGCGCAATTTTTCTTCTGATTTTACAATAAAGTTCAGTTTAAATGAAAAATGTTTCTCATAAGTATTACAAATCACCTTTAATGCATTGTAATAAAAGTCTATTATTTTATTTTCCTTATACCAACATGCAATGAAAAGTTCAATAAAAAGCACTCCATGTTCCAATATTTCAAAAAAAAAAATCTTATTTGAGATTCAATTGAAAGGCAATTTTTTAACCATAAAATAAAAGTGTGCAACTGTTAAAAATGTAAATATTGCGATGAAATTGCTTTAACAAGTTGAAATAAAATAAAATAATATTAAAATGAAAAAAGGATTTATTTAAATCTTGCTCATATTTTATACATGAATGACTTTAACAGAAGGATTTGAAATCTTAGTTTTTTTTCATAGTAATGGAAATTATGAAATAAAAGAAAAATAAAAGGGAAAAACTAGTTTGCTTTAACTATTTATATGATAAATGTAGTAAATTTCAATGAGATTATTTTTTTTTTCTAATTTTTTTTACAGAACATTTGCGATTTTCTTCAGTGAAATAAGATAAATAAGAAGTAATTTTACACTCATTTCACTTTTATTGTTTTTTATGAACAAACACACATTTTTCTTTATTTATTTGTATGGAAAAATATAAATTTATATGAAAATAAATATTTTCTTTACTCCTTTTTTTTCATTTTATTGTAATAGTTTTATTTTAAACATTTCAGTGTTTGGAATTGAAGAAAAGGAAAAAGTTTTGTTTGAATTTTATTGTCTAGGGTCGGACATAAATGGCATCTGGACAGATAAAGTAAAACCTTAAGTCGTAAAGTATCTTTTTTTTTGTCGGTTCACAGTTGGAATGGAAATAAAACAAAAACCCATAAACGGTCCTTTAATAATATTGGGTTTAAGTTAGAAATCCCTTTGCTACACCACCCTTTTTATCAAATTTTATTGTGTGCAAGGAAATTTATCATAAAATATTTACTTTCAACAAAAAACAAAAGAAGTTTACTAAATGAGTTAGTGTCTGTTTGTTTCAAGAAACTTTTTATCATTTATCACATTCTTTGCTAATTAACAAGAGATATAAAATGTAAGGAAACAAGATGATTTTGATTTGGATCTGTTGGATGATGTTTTGATTAAGTTGAGTACAAAAAGTAATTAAAAATCAAATATTTATGAGATGAAATAGGAATTTCCTTGAAATTACAATGAAACTTTTATTCTTTATTGTTATGATACTTTGATAGCAAAAATTTATCAATACGTTATTGATATCTTGATTTAAACTTAAAAAGGTTTGTCTGTCTTTTTAATTAATTCGATTAATCATCCATTACTCACCCTCCCTTTTTCTCATTATTATTTAATTAGTCAAAATCTATTCTTTGAATACAAAGGGAAATTTTATCGAAAATCATAATAAAATTAGGCTATAAGACTTGCTAGTTAAGATGCTAGAATGATGATTAATTAATCAGATAATGGTATTTTTTATTAAAGTCAATATTCTTTGTATTTTAAAGCTGATTGGTAGAAATGAAAGGCAAAAATTCATAAGATTTTCAATTAGATCCATTTTATCTGGAAAATTCGAATAAAGCGGACAACTAGTAAATTTTTTTGCTAATTTATCTTTCGGTCTTTCATCTAACGGTGGTACTGCTTCTGAAGCTAGTTCTTTGGTTCCAATTACACATGCCTCGTTTGGTTTGAGTTCTTGAACTGATGCTACTCGTGCTTCTAGTACTCCAGGTTTGCTAGGATTGGCCTGGAAAAAGAAGCGTCTTTGTTTGACCTTCTCCAACTTCTGGTTAATGCCAAGTTGCTCACTGGTACTGCTACCTTTGTTGTGCATTTTACGTGCAAGATTTATATTAGATATTTAGATATTATATAGATATTTTCTTGGATTACTCGCTTGATACACTTCCTTTATCACATGTAGCGCTCTAGACTTACCTGGGCGTAATCACATCTTGTGGTAATTCTCAGACCATTTCACGGTACACGTTTTAATTTTAACTTCTTCTTAGTTGGTCGATGGGCAGGTTATTAGGCACGAATTTATCCCGGCAGAGCCCAAGTTGCACTATTCTGAAACGATCCTGGGTGTGATAACAAAAGCAACCATTCACTCTGAGTTCAATAAACTCGAACATATGTTTCACCTTTTAATGTTGGCTTGAATTTATTTTGTGGTTTAATTTATTGAAAACCATCAGTTTTTATCATTTGTCAACATCAAAGTATATTAACCACAAATATTGAATCCTGGTCAACCTTTAAAATACCCCAAAAAAATCATTTTACCATATCCCTTTAACATCATTTACATAATTTCACCACACACAGAATTTCCACATACTTCTATTTGTTTAATATTTTATTAAATTTAAATTTTAATTCGATTCAAAGAATTACATGAATACAACAGATCAATTCACATTTGTATAACCTGATTTAATACTTTTTGTTTTTTGTTATTTGATTGTTTCCTTCTCGGAAGTGATATCATTAATTATAATGGGATTCCATTTTCTTCCCATGAATTTCATTTTTATCTGATACTCAAACAATATTAAAATTCATTGAGGTTCAAATGGACAGTGTAAATGTTTATGGGTTATGCTGATTTTTTGTTCTTGTTTAATCACCAATACAATGAAATTTGATAACTGTCATTAAACAAATGGCATCGTGTTGTTTTCATTGTTTTTATTTTGATTCAGGCTAAGCTTCAAGAGAAGAAAAAGAATCAGGTTACATTGAACCAGAGGAGGAAAAAAATATTTAATGATAATAACAATAAAATACTGAAAATAAAGACAAAATGACACCCTGAAGTATAATTACCATTTTTGTCCTTTCATTTTGCTTTGACATAATAATATTAACGGAAACATGTGGCGCGTCGTGACATTGTAATTTTATTTAAATATTTAATTTTACGTCAATCTATGGATTGGAGTTGACTGTGACAAGATAACGGTATTTTACATAAAAATTTTAATAAGAATAATAATATTTGTTACTCTAATTATTTGATTAAAAATAATTGAAGTAAGTTCGTAACAACATTACTGTTGATGGATAACCAAAATGACCATTCTATCACGTAAATTGATCCAATAAAATTATATCACATTTTTGCGTGATGTCTACACTTAAATAACACTGAAATGTGGCGTCACCAAACACAAAAAATGACAATTACACAAAATAAAAATTATCATGTACAAATTTATGAAGAAAGTAAAAGGTGATTCGTGCACACTTACCTGTAAAAATGGCAAAAAGAAGCATAAAAAATTTCCAAATATCCAATTTTGTATTATTGTTACCATCAATGTGATCGGTAGTGTTATTACACATTGAGCAATATGACATATAGCCAAATTGACAACAAACGCATGTGTTGAATCGTAAAATAGTCTAAGTCGTAAAATGTATGCAAGTACCGCAATATTAGATAAGACCGCAAAAACAGCTAACAAACCATATTGTAGAATAAAAATTGGATATGTGTTTTTAACGAGTGGCTTTAAATGTGGTTGGGCAAAATCAAATGATGTCTCATTGTTGATTGTCGATGGATGTTGACCATGTCGAAGATCATTCACATAGCCGGCGACAATGGCCAAATAAAAATCAGGTATTTGATTAAAACTCTCACGAGCTTTCTCAATTGATGTCATTTTTTTGCCTTTTTGATTTAATTTTGTGCTTACTCAAGTAGTTTCATTGTAATTTTAATCTGAAAAAAAGAAATAAGAAACACAAAAGTTATTTTTTTGAAAAAATTTCTTGCAAAACATTAATTTATATGCTAAATCTGTGTTAGAAAATTTCCATTCATGTAAAATTCTATTGCATATCATGTGGATAGCAATCATTCTACCTGAATATGTTGAATATAAAGTTTATGCTTTTATTGCATATTTTAATATTTAACATTTGTTGGTGTTCCATAATAGCCTAGAATTTTATATACATGCATTTTCACCAAACAACTCTATTTTATTTATCGTTATATTTATTTTGTACTCGCATTGAAAATAAAATTACAACAAAACAAAAAAAAAATTCTTGGACACTTAAATATTTTCATAAGCGCATTTCAATTCAAACAAATTTTTCACACTAAAATCGTTCAATGAAAATCAAACAGAAATGATAATAAGCGACGTAAAGACACGCCTTAACCTTTTTAGAGAAGGATGCTTAGCAGTAGTGGAATTCAAACCGATCATGTTGATTTTTAGGTAAGTTTTAAGTCTCCCAAGTTTTTTCCAATGACGGGAGAATACTCAATGAACTCGATCGATTGATGTCATCCAATCAATTTGGAAACCGAATTTTAGATAAGTTTATTGATTTTTAATTCATATTTTTATTATTATTTATCCAAAGTATCCAAAGTGCGATGATAGTTTTGGTTTTAATTCCACATTCTTCGTTTGGTTTGAGCTCTTGTACTTATGCTCCTGGTGCTTCTAGTTCTCCAGGTTTGGCCTGAAACAAGAATCTGCTTTCTTCGAAGGATAGCACCTACTCCAACTTTTGGTGACTGCCAAGTTGCTCCAGTTTTGGCCTAGAAGACAAAGAATATGAAATTTTAAAATTCTCACGAATTTTTAGGATTCGATCATATTAGAATACTCAATTAACCCAATCAAATTTTGGATAATTTTATTCTTGTTTAATTTTTATTTATTTTTTTTAATGCTCTTCATCTAATGGTAGTGCTGCCTCTTAAGCTTGTGCTGATTCTTTGGTTCCAATTACACATTCCTCGTTTGGTTTGGGTTCTTGAACTGGTGCTTCTAGTTCTCCAGATTTGGCCTAAAAGAAGAAACGGCTTTCTTCGAAGGATAAGACCTTTTCCAACTTCTGGTCACTGATACTGCCACCTTTGTTGTGTACTGACATTTGTCTTTTTATACCTGAAAAACTAATTTAAGGGAAATAAGCTGAATAAGCACACAAGGTAAATATTAGCATTTTCCTCAACAATAATAGAAACAAAAATAATAACAATCATCATACACATGAACACGTGTTGAAAATGTTTGCTGTCTGTAAATGATGTTGGAAATTTAAATTCTTTCACAATGCTTGTTGAATGTTATTATCCTGATGATATGTTGTTGTGAAATGCATCTGCGAAGAGAATTATTGAAAGAATTCAAAAGGAGTAGAAATATTTTATATAATATACTTATACAGTTAACTTTTCTGCTATCATCTAGAAGTTGACTTGAGAATGAGATCCATTTATTTTAATAAACAGAGAACGGATGAAATAAAAATTTTACATTCAGCAATCAAAATGAATCATAGCAAAAGAAGTCATACAATAAGGACGGAAATTAATTGAATTACGAGCCATGATTTGTCAAATAAGAAAATTTCATTTGGGAAAAATTTGAATTTCAATGCAATGCATGGAATGAAAATAATGTCGTATCATTCAATAGAAAAGCAAGGTATTTCTCTGTAAGAATTCTTTTGTGAGATGATAAGCAAACAATTGTGATAGTATAACAAAAGAATATCTTATCACAAAAATGGAAAATAGTTTCATATCATTTGTGGTAAGGCATCAAATCATTACATATCAAATGGGAGAATATTTTGATGAAAACTTTGTTATAAATGAATATTTAATTGGATGAGTATTCTCAAATTTTGTTTTATTCAAATAAAAAGAGATCAGATTTCATTTAAACTGAAATAAAATGAAACTTCGTTATGAAACAAATTGCCTTCTTTTTGACGTTTTGAAAGATAAATTTAAAGTGGTCTCAGAAGCTTATTTTTCTTCATTTAAATAATCTTGAATTATTGAAAAATAACGGTTTTGTAACTGCTACAAAATTCAAAAAAATTGAACGACAAATAAGTCGCCGATCGTTTAACATAAGAACTTCCACTAACACACTCATATTAAATGTAAACACATATGATTTTGTTATATCTTATCAGTTTTTATTTATGAAATGAGATCGGTCATAGTCAATGAGTGATTGAAACTTATTCAATTCCATCAAATTATCATTTTAATTTAAACACGATCATATATGACTTGTCTCAAATTGTTTATGTATTGTGAGAAATCCGAGAATGTAAATAAACACCATCAATTAAATTTAATTTGATAACCTACAGATAAGTTTTTATTCAGTTTAACTTCATCAATGTGAATGACAAGTTGTGATTTTCTGTTAAAATTCAAAATTATCATAAAACTGACATTTTAATTGCATTTCAGTGAATTTGAATAAAAATTTAATAGAATCATGTCCGGTACAGTTTTTTTCGGCCAAATTATCCATTCAAAGTCATTTGATGAGCTTGAGATTTTTCCTAATGGATTTATTGCCGTTGTTGATGGAATTGTAAGTTTAATTCAATCAAAAATGTTGGTTCAATGTAATTTTTTAAATTTTTCCTTTCAGATCTTGGAAATTGGTGATAAATCAAAATTCAATTCATGGAATCATCCAGCAAAACCCAATTTAACGAAGGAATATCTCAGTAAACATGAATTTTTGATGCCTGGTTTCATTGATTGCCATATCCATGCACCACAAATGCCAAATATTGGTCTTGGATTAGATAAGCCATTGTTAGAATGGTTAGATACTTATACATTTCCGTTAGAGTCACAGTATAGTGATGAAGATTTTGCTCGAAAGATTTACAAAAAAGTTGTGGTAAGTGTTTGAGGTTTTTTTAAATCAAATTTCAGTGAAATTATCTCCATTTTTTTTTTAATTTACAGAAAAACTGCCTGGATTTTGGAACGACAACAGCATGTTACTTTGCCACAATTCACAAAAAAGCATCTGAGGTACTTGTTGAGGAATGTATCTCTCAAGGTCAACGAGCGTTTGTGGGGAAGGTCAATATGAATGTTAATGCACCGGATTTTTATATGTAAGATTTTGGAATTGAATTGCTTTTTAAATTAGAATTATTTCTTATATTTTTAGTGAAACCTTGGAAAACTCATTAAATGACACTGTACAATTCGTTGAATTTACATTAGGAAAAGGCTCGAATCTAGTTCAACCTGTTATCACACCACGATTTGCCATTACATGTGACACTGCATTGATGGAAGGTCTTGCCGCAATTGCGAAAAATCATGATCTACTTATCCAATCACATATTTCTGAAAATTTAAATGAAATTTCATTTGTCAAAGAACTTTTCTCGTCAGCCGGAAATTATGCAAATGTTTATAAGCAATGTGGATTGTTAACAGAAAAAACCATCATGGCTCATTGTTGTCATCTTGAAAATGAGGAAATTGAAATTTTCAATCAAACTGGCACATCTGCAATTCATTGTCCAACATCCAACACTTTACTTTCATCAGGTTTGTGCGACGTTCTCCGAATAAAGGAACGTCGAGTCCGCGTTGGATTAGGAACTGACATTTCCGGCGGAAATAAAGTTGGCATGTTTGACGTTATGAGACATGCTCTGGGTGTATCACAACACTTATCATTCGCAAAACAGCAGGAAATCAAAGGAACTGGTAAAATTCCACCAACAGAGAAAAATATGAGTTACAAGCCGATGAATTATAAGAATGTAATTTACTTGGCAACTCAAGGTGGTGCTGAATCACTTTCAATTGGACATAAAGTTGGGAATTTCAATGCAGGAAAGGAGTTTGATGCACTGTTGATTGACACATCGAAAATGCCAATTGTTGACTATGAAATTAAAAGTGCAAGACCTGCAGATAAGGAAGTTTTGGATAAACTCGAAAAATTCATTTATGTTGGAGATGATCGCAATATATCGAAAGTCTTCGTCAAAGGTGTTCAAGTTAAACAATAAATTTAACAAGGTCACATGTTTTTAATCAACTGATTTGATTGAAATTCAACGAAAAAAGACCTTTTTATAAAAAATTATTATTTTTCTTTGCAACTATCAAATTATCCCATGTCAAATTTACATCATAATTGAACTTTTCCTTTTCAATTTTAATCAAAATTGACTTCTTATACTTCTGAAAATATGATTAATCAATCAAATTTGCCTTAATAATTTTCCTTATAATAATTTTTGATTTCAATTATAAAAGAATTGTATTGAAGCAGAAGATAATTCTGTTTTGTATCTCACTCATTTTACGTTTTTATTATCATACAAATTTTTTCTCGTATTTTTTTAAATTAATAATAATAAAAAAAATATAATAATTTCTTAGGAAACAATTTTTATGAATTATGCATAAATTTTAAAAGGTTTCAGTCTCATATGTCTTTTTATTTTTCAAATGATATGTTTTTACTTTCAATTCATAATTGAAAATCCTGTTTATTTGAATACAAAGAAATTCAAAAGAAAAATATTTTTATTTAATTTGAAAAGAAAAACAGAGAAAAATAAAAAAAAATATAAAATATTTTTATTAACATTGAAAACCATTGAAATTTCAATGAAAATGCACTTTCGTACACAAACAGTTTGTCAGTACTTGAAATTCCATTCACGGTTAAATTTTATCGATTTTATACTTTTTTGTTTTTATAATATTCATAATTTATGATTCAAATTATGCTACCACACGTATTGACACTTTTATTTTTTGGGGTTCTGAGTAAAAATAGATATTTATAATTTATATTTTTCGTTTAATTATACACCTAACGAAAATATGAATCAGATGGTCATTTTCTCATGGTTCATAAATTGATAATGAGTTTTTGAACTGATAAAAGGAAAAATTGGGTACAAAATTTTCATTGAATTGTTTTTAGATATCAAAGTTCAAATCAGATTTCTTGGACGCCTTATACAGTGAAGAAGAACCAAAAAAAAACTTAAATTACTTTGTCTCAATGGGCTTTGATAGGCAGGTAATTTGGCTTGAATTGACAACGACCGCTTTTAAAAACGATCTTGAGAACCACCGAAGTTTTTAAACACCCCATAGGAAGGTGGATCTATGACATTTAACAAGACTAAAAAACCTGGTGGATGTAAAACTGGAAAAAGGAAGCCCAAGATGGCGAGCCTGGAAAGTAATTTTCAACTAGCCTAGTCAGATAACTGAACGTAAAGTTCAAGGAATAAAAAGTAAGTAAGTCATAATTTAGTGGTGAACTTATCGCATTCCATCTCATATGTTGTAAGGAGAGCTGGGAATGAGGGGAACGAAGTGGGAAATGGAACTGGGTAAGAGAGCGAAGATAAAGAAAGGGAGAAGTCAGTTTAGAATGCAACGTCAAGGTGATTACACCAAAAAAAAATATTTAAAAAAAAATTAATAAAAGCCAATTTTTTCTCAAAGTTACTGAACAAATTTTATAAGCCCAGATGTGTCTTATGAAGTTTTATATTAATTTTTTCGGCTTGAACAACACGAGACTAATTCAATGCCCGAGTGAAAAACTAAGGTCCAATGGTGGTGGTTTGACATATGCTTTAAGATACTTCGATTATGAAAATATAGCCCTCAAAAAGCCCAATAAAAGAGACATTGAAGGGTAATGTCATCTTAAAAACATGTCTTAGTTCACATGTCAAAAATTACAAGCCTAGAGACCTAAGAGGTCCATCTTTATCGATATAAGAAACCCACTTGACCTAGTTCAGATCAGAAAAGACATTCGGTCAGATCTGATGTAGGGCTAATATCCGTTGTATCAGGCCTTCATTCAGGGCCATTCTGCATACATGTTATCATCATCAGAGAGCCTTAACTAGTAGTATTCTGTCAACCCAAGCTGTCGATATTTTTTGCTAGCTTTTAAGTCAAATTGAGTGGCCGTAAAAAGGAACATTTGGGATTGTAGAGTTTCATGGCCAAAGGGTGAATCAAATTGCCAACCTTAAGATTGATTTACCAAATTGCTAATCCCTTCATCGTACAACCTCGAAGGATCAATCCCTGTTGAGTCAATTAGACAAAGGCATTATTTTAAAGATCCGATCCTCGAATGTCTCGTTAATGGATCATCATCACTGTTACTGACCTAAAAAACGTAGTAAGGACCTTCACTGCCCAGCAGTCTTACAAAGCATCATTGGCACCCATTTTGAAGGCTTCAGCTCTTCTCTATACTTTCCAAGCGGTCGTCGTGGTGTAGGTCAACATAAAGCGAGATAGATCGAAGCATTAAATCAGATTTGGGGACATTACAAGTGAGAAACTGAAAAGAACAAGCGCAAAATAGACAACTCTGGAATTCACTTCTTATAAAAAAGTTCCTTATCCACGTTAAAATCACATTCAAAGATAAACCCCCAATTAAAATTCATCAAAACGTAATTCATAATTTCTAGCTAACGAACATCAATTTTCATGTAATCGCACAAAAAAGTACTTCATCAAACCATCTTAAAAGAAAAACAAAACGTAATTGAGCAAACTAATTAATTTATTATTTCCTTTTCTTCCTTTTTATTTGCAAAATAGGTTTGTTTTGTTACAATTTAACTTGGTTGTTTTTCTTTTCATAACATGATGCGAGATTAATTTGTTTTTAATATTACTTTAAAAAGACGGAAAAAATAAGGGATGACATTTCCAATGGAAAATTTTTGGAATCAGGAAGCCAATTAAACGTGTTTTTTTCTTATGTTATGTGAACAACATATTTTTTATTTATTTTTTTATGACAAATTCATTGCACGATAATCCGCTTATGAAATTTCTTTGTGGTAACATTTCCTTACAACTGTAATGGTCCTTTTATAATATTTATGTTTATAGTAGTTTCATGTCTTGTACAAACAATAAATTCAACTCGTCCCTAATGATTATTTAAATCCCACACAAAAATTTCATAATTAACATCTAATTTCCTGTGTTGTTGTTGTTTTACTTTTCTCATGTCCAACGAAATAAATAAATAAATTACAATGTGAAGTGAAAAAGGAAAAATTCCAGGAATCATTTTGAAAGATGTATTCTGGAAAAACATTCTTCATGGAATATTCAAACTAACGATATATTTCGACTCATTAAAATAAAACGCATTTCTGAATTGAATTGAAAAAAAATAATTATTTTCTTTAAACCACAACACAATTCAATTTCAATTTCATCATCGGACATCGAATATTTACTTTTCAAATAAATGCTTGTGGTTTGTCACACCTCACCTGTCCTCTGAATATCAGCACCGCAACCACCCATTTAATGACAGGTACAGGCAACAAAAATAACATGAAATGAGGTGTGTCGCAACCCGCGTTCTTTTTTTTTCGTTGTATCACAATCAGCATTATTTTCATATTATTATAAAAAAAAAAATACATTGAAATTGGATTCAAATCCCAATCCAATATTTTATCATTTGAATGAGTTGGAAATAAAATGTGAGACTCAATTTTTCACAAGGAATGATAAAAATTTATCACATTTGTATAATAAATATAATATTTTTATATTTTTTATTGTGTGTTGTGGTTTCTAGAAGGTTTCTTTTCATAAAAATGTCACAAAAAACTAAGAAAAAGCAAAAATTTTTCTAGAATTTTTCTTAAAATGAAACACGTGGCGCGGTTTCTCATTTCAATTTAAATGAGATTTTCATTTTTTTTTAATTGGATTAGCAAAACAAATTTCCGATTTACCGTAAAACTTTTCAACCTTTTTCATTTTAATTTTAATTTAAAATTAATGCATGCTGTGCAACTTTTTCTTTCACCTTGACCATTAAAAATTTAATATTCAATGTAAAATTTTCCTTTTTTACGGACATTTTAATTGAATTTACTCTTGAATTTGACACTTTCGATTTTGTGCTCAAAAAGTTTTAGGTATCACCCATTTTTGGGGTACCACAAAAAAAAATAACATTGAAAGTGACAGAACCGTGTTAAAAATCGCAACATATGATGTTAAATAGGCAGGCTGATAGACAGCAGAAAAAGTTTTGCTACCTTTTGGGTATTAAAACAAAGTTTTTTTTGTGTCTCTCATTATTTTGATTTTTTTTCCTTTTAATTATTAATTTAGCTTTAAAATTCTGAACTGAATTTGAAAAAATTTTCGCTTGAAGGAAAATTTAACTTCAAATTCATTAAAAAATAACATGACAGTTCCTTAAAGTTACTGTGAGTCAAATGCAAACATTTAATTAGAAGCGAAACATCACTTTGGTCAACAAAATTATTTTTCACATTTTTAATTTAAAAATTCATCCTAATTCATTTAAAAAGTTAGTCGTACAAATGATAATTTTATTAAATATTTAAAAGTGCCTCGTACCCTTCAACAAAAAAAATGCGTCACATGAATATAAATTAAAAAAAAAAACACGAATAGAAAATAAGAAAAATTTAGAAAAACAGTTTTTAATTTTCAATTTGTTGACGTTGTCAGGTGACTTTTTGAATTCATCCCCCTTTAAAAATTTCATCATTTTCATTTTAAGTTGTAAATAAATGTTGATCGCATTACATCATATTTAAATTAAATAATACAACAAAAAAAAAGTTTTTTTCCCTTTTGTTACATAATAATTGATCATTATTTTTCCCTTTTTTACGGTTCAATTGTTTTGTAATTTTAAATTGAATTGTTATCTATTAATAAAATTTTATTTATTTATTTGCAAATATTTTATTACGAAAAAATGGAAAAATAAATGTGAATACAATGCAAATAAAAATAATAAAAAATACAAATAATGGAGACGCCTTGCAATTTATGAAGGTTTTGCTGTTATTTATGATTATTTGGAAAAAATATAATTTTATTTATAGAAACGGAATTGGCATGATAATTTAAATTCGAATAAATTTATTTGGAAATAAAACAAAAACAGATACTTTTTTTTTCTATTTATTTATAATGGATTTGTACCTGAATATAAATATAAGAGAATTTAAGGAAAATTATATTTAAATAGCTCAAATTTAGAAAAGCTGAGGATTATTGTTAAGAAAAAGTTTTGATAAAATGTAAATATAGAATTTAGCTGAAAAAATTAAAAGGAAGAGCAGAGCAGAGCAGAGCAGAGCAGAGCAGAGAAGAGAAGAGAAGAGAAGAGAAGAGAAGAGAAGAGAAGAGAAGAGAAGAGAAGAGAAGAGAAGAGAAGAGAAGAGAAGAGAAGAAAAGAGAAGAGAAGAGAAGAGAAGAGAAGAGAAGAGAAGAGAAGAGAAGAGAAGAGAAGAGAAGAGAAGAGAAGAGAAGAGAAGAGAAGACGAACAGACGTCAATGGTACGCACAATACTCATTTTTTTCAAATTCACGATAAATCCACCAAAAACAAAACAAAATTTGCATTTCAAAACATAAAAACGACCTACGCAAATTCAATAAGAGTAAAATAAATACAAAAAAATGCAGGAATTATGTGTGATTTACTTCCTACTTAAATAGATTATTGGATCTTAAGCGTTTTGTCATAAAAAAATAAGCTTCACAAAAACATTTCAATGAATAAGGTATGGGAAATATTTAAATTAATTATTTTCATCTCATATCTAAGCCCATCATTAGCCGACATTAATTTTAAATTTAACGTCCTTGTTAAGTTACGCTCGAGAATTTATTATTTTAATTAACACTTTCCATCAAATTTCAAAATATTCTTCCGCTCCATTTAATTCCCAAATCGAGCATTCATTTAAAATTTTTCATTGAATTATTTTTAAAAAAATCCAGGCGTCTCCACTCAAATTTTATGATCGAAAAAACTTTTTTAATTTCAAAGTTGATCCCTTTTAAAAACCGCATTTTAACGTGTTTTTTTTTCAATATCGATGGTATTCAAATCCATGGAGAGCAGAAAATGAACAGAAAATGCACCTTTTTTCCTTGCCTTGTATCCTTCGATGAATTAATTACACCTACAAAAAATTTCTCTCTTATCGTATCTCTTTAAATGAAGTTAAATTATGTTGACTGGACATGAAAATACAATTAACTTAATTTAAATTTAATATTCATTTAATTTTCATTTGCACTGAATCAACAGTGTCAGTTCACTGCATAAAAAAAATAGTGGTTTAAGTGAAAACGTTAACAAAAAAACTATTTCAGTGAAAGAAAAAACAAAAAAATGAGCAAAAAAAATGTATATGTGAAATTTTCGATGAAATATCACTTTTATTTACATTTTTTTGTCTATATTTATGAGCTTTGGGACATTATTACGGTAAATTTCGAAGGAAAAAAAATAAAAATAACGACAGAAGGAGAAGAAATTTGTGACATAAATAATGAAGAAAATTACTTGACCTTGGCTTAACTGTGTTTTGTTTATTCAAGATGTGAATGTCTGGCATAGGATGGATTTAAAGTAAATAAATAATGGAAATTAGTCAGTGTAACATGACTTTAAACGATAAATATTTGGATTATAGAGCTGTGTGATGATAATAAAGATGAAAAAAGGCACTGACACACACGCATACAATGAATTTTAAAATAAATTATTTATTCATGGATGTGAGTAAACACACACACAAAAAACAGTAATTTATCACGAATATTTTGTATTTTTCCAAAAAACAATAAAAAAAAAATTTACATATGGTTTATGGTGAAAGCAAATTTATTTTAATTAAACATAAAAGAAAAATGTCTCTCCATTGAAACATTTATTGAAAATTGGAAAAATTTATAATCAAAACAAATGAGATGGTAAAAAAAACAGATTAAAATGAAATGAAAAAAAATTAGAATAAGAAAGGTCCCATATTGTTTAAGTTAAAGCTTATTATAAGAAAAATTTATGTTTGTATGATATAAATCGAGTGAAATGGACAAAGAACTTTGAGCCTACGTTTTTAAGGCTTTAGAAAGCAGTTTTTAACTTTGTTGAATTTTCCTACAATTCTAAAAAACCTTCTACAAAGTTTTTAAGGCGTTGCCTTACATAGATTAAGATATGAACAAACTCCTAGGTGGCCCCAATGGTCCGATTGTGCTCATACTATTTTAGCCGAGGCTTCCATTTTCCATCCAATATTCATTATAATATAACGTTAACCCTCTGGCAGTGTAATCCTGACTCAGCCTCTGGCTGGTTTTAGGCACTTAAGTGGTATGTTAAGATAAAAACGAAAAGATGTTAAACTAATAAAAGATTATGGTAGCTAGGTTATGTGAGTTTAGAGCACCTACGAAGCTCAAACGTGATTCAATCAGATTAAATTAAGGTTACCTGATTTTGGCGCACCCACGAAGCTCAAACAGGATTCAGGTAAGTTCAATTCAGTTTGTGACCTTTGAGCACTCACCAAGCTCTGGCTGTTCAATCAGGAGTTTTCAGTATAAGTTAAAAGTCATTTAGAAGTTATTCAGAAGTTATCAAAATGTTATTCAGCTGTTATCAAGGAGTCATTCATGAGTTATTTAAGACGTAGGATTTCGAGACTGTTTTGAAGAGCACTACATTTGTTTCTTTCTTCATTTCATCAGATAGCTTGTTAAAATTCGATAATCCAGTGGCCAATAAGCTATTAAAAAGTAAATTCTCTAGTTCTCAGCAAAATAAAGTCGTTCCTGTTTCTGGTTTCATATCTGTGTTGTTGATCAAAGGTTTTCAATACAATGGTGTTTCGTGTTCCTCCATATCTTTTGGATCAAAGTCATGCTGTCAATTTTTTACAGTTGCTCTATACGTGGAATTCTGTGAGTTGTCATCAATTGTAGTATTGACCAATTTATTCAGCAATGTTCTCGGTCAACCAGCTTCCCTTACACTCTAAGCGTGCACTGCAAGTGTCCTTAATAGTCGATTTTCTTACAAATTAACAGGAAATGGGATCATAATTTCATTCTTGAACGTCTTGAAAGCTTCAATCGAAGGTCTTTGTCTGCGGACCAAATCACTTTTTACTGCGGGTTGTTTGACCTTTCCGCGTTCGTTAATGCATGTTAAATTGGTCATGTCGATGTTTATGAGATATAAAAAATAGTGAAAACCCAGGAAAAAGAGAAAACTGACTAAAAAGGGAAATTTAAATGAAAAATAGCATAAAGCGACGCCTTAAAATCGTATAAGTTTTTAAATTTGTAGGACATTTCAACACGGTCAATAAATTTATAATAATACTTTACGAACAAATGTATAATTTTCGCCCGTTTTCTGAAAGGTTTTAAATCTACTCTAGAAAAAATTAAACAAATATGTTAAAACAACACAAGTTTTCACAAGTTCTTGTTTCAATTAAATGAATTTCTTCTAGATTCACTTTCAATTTAAAAATTGTTTACAAAATTGTTCCAGAGATAACTCGAGCAGAAAAATTTAAATAGAAAATGACATCATTATTATTATTAATTTTTTGTCCTATTAGCATCCCGGTCACCCACTTAGACGAAGAGAAGTCACGTGGCATATAATAAAAGAGAAAAAAAGAGAAACATAAATACATAAATAGGACAAATATAAAAAAACCCAGAATTATCGGTATTAAAGTTTAATAAGATAAATTAAGTATTTAATCACTTTTATTGTTGTTTCCTTATTTTTTTTTTATTTATTTACATTTCTTTCAATGAATTTCAATTTGAAATGAGTTCCTAGAAATGAAAAAAAATTCAGAAAACATCTTTACTTTGAATTGTAAGTTAAACGAATACAAAACAATTTTTCAATTACATTACATTCAAAACATAAGAATGAAGGAATTTCAATAAGAAAAAGAATATTTTTTCTTCGAAGAATCCAAATTTTTTATTTTTTATTTTCCGGTCACAAACAGGAAACGTAATCCCCTCACTAAGGGGCCCTCAGGCTTCTTGGACAGGAAATCATTTTATTGTGATATAGAATTCCTTTTAATTTTATTATTGTATCAAATTTTTCTTGTTATGTGTGTTTTTTTCCTACCTTTGACAATGAAAATAGAAGAAAACGGAGAAAAAAATGCACCCAAATATTTTTCTTATAAAGTGCTTACATTCAAGCACTTACATTCAATTGGTATGTGGGTTGTGTAATTCCTAAATTTTGAGTTACATAAACATTCCATAAGTAGATTGAAATATTGAATCACAAAATGTGATGTTGAATTAAAAAAAAGAGGAGAGAAGAAAAATAACATTGAAAGCACTTCAACGGTTTAAGATTTGCAAGGAAAAGGAGAGGAACGGGCACCCATCAAATTTTGAGTCAATTTTCGGGTGAATTTAAGTATTCTAAGAGAAATTTCTACCAAATTGAGACCAGGTGAGTTGATTTAGAATTTCCAAGGTATCCTCTTCAATGAGAAAAGGACTCAAATTAAAGATATCTCATGAATTTTCATTCAATGGGCAAAAATTTCGATATTTCCATGTTTTAAGGTAAATTTGCAATGAAAATCGAGTTACATGCTCATTTTTTATGGCACTTTCATGAAAATATATCAATGTCAGTAATATTTCCTTATAAAATTAATCAAAGAAAGCCATAACCCAAAGCATTTTTGTTTCCTGTTTTGTCATTTCTTGTGAGCTAAGAGTGAGATAAAGGCATTGTAAAGAAATGAAACTCAAAGAACATCATATCAAATGTTTCTTTTTTGGTATTGTATTCAATTCAACACACCTGTGTTAAGGAATTTGTACAAAGATTTTAACATGACCTATTTTTTTGCCTTAATACAATTTAATTCAGTACAAAAATAGACAATTTTGATCCTGAATCTCGTAATTCAATTTATCTAATGCAAAGTAATTCAATTTTATTCATTTCTATTCATATGTAAGAAGCAAAATAAGAAATTTTACATTTAATTCCAACAATTTCAGTGCGGATAGATGTCAGACAGATTAATTTGCCTCAAAATTGTCATCTGAATTTCAATCCGTTCAAAATTTTAATTCTACATTGAATAAACATGTCGATTGTCTTTTAAAACGTCGTCACATAAAATTCTCATGTTTTGCCATTTCACAGATAATTCAATTGAAATTTTCCTTCCATAACGATGAATTTAATCAAAATGTCAAGGAGGTTGTCATGTTGATGTGATGTGAGTATCTTTCAAAAAAACAAGAAAATAGTAAAAATAATGCGTATGTTAAAATTCATATAAACAAGGATAATAATATCCTACAATTCACAATGATGTGGCACAAAACATGCTTAGAAGCAATTTCATTTAATCTCCTTTTTCTAGTAGTCTTCATCAAATATTAATATGTATCGTGATCAGTGAAGGACTTGCTACAAATTTTGTATTGAAATGGATAAAGAAAAAAGAAAAATGGAACTGTCTTGAATTGTAAGGAAACTGATATTTAATGTCAGAAAGATGATGGGAAGGTAAGCAAAATTCAACCTTGAAAGGATGTTCGCCCTTCCATGACTTTGACTTGAGATGAATTTACAGACAAGTCCTTTAACGAATATTTTTATGTTATCTTTATCAATTCATGCATAAATCAAATAAGAAAAAAAAAATGTAATATTTCATGCATATTCAAGCAGTTCACAACCTTATTTAAACTTAAATAAAAGTAAAGTAACATTCAAGCATCTAAGAGTTTCCTTGATAAGTTGAACTCAAGTGGATGGAACACAAGAGATCGACAGATGTTCGAAATTAGAGTACAATTTTTCATAACAAAGTATGTGAATTGATGATGTGAAATATGTTGGGAAAATAATGATTCAGAATAAAACGAATTGAATTGATCGAAAAATTGAAACATTTAAGTTGTCGCGATATGTCAGAGGATTTAAAAAAAATATAGCTGAATTGAACTGGAAAAGTAGATTGAGAATGAAGAAAAATGAAGTAAAGTTTTGATAAAACCTTATAAGCAGCTTAACATCGACAATGAACGTAAAAGTAAGTATGAGATGATTTTTAACATTGAATTTGATTTTTTTATCATATTTTTTTATTTTAAAATCCTCATTAAAGCTGCAAGTAAATTTCAAATGAAAAATCTGAATATAATGACCTTTAGCATCTAGCTGAATGCAGATAAGATGAGCAACTGCTTTCGTTATCATCTAAACAGATCAACAACAGTGGAAAGAATAGTTTTACTTTGGGCAAGCAATTTGTGCTAAATAAATATCACAGTGAAGGACGAAGCAATTGAGTATCCTTAAAGGAAACAATACAGAAAACGGTTGTACATCCTAAAAAATTGAGGTAAGCTCTACATTTTTTATTTCCACTGATATCCCACTGGTTTTGGGTTGAGAGTGTAAGCACATTAACTAAGGTAAATATGAAAATTGATTTTGCAAATAATAATTTTAGTAGGACAATTCTAAGAGCTATCTAAATAAAAATGGACCTAAGTCCCGATCGAAAGCAGCAGCTCAGCTATAAAATAATTTGAATTATGATAAACTAAATAGAACTTCTTTGACAGGTGAACCCAAAACTATCTGGATTTGTTCTCACAATTAGAGACGAAAAGGTACATTACACTGATCCAACAACATTTAATGTTGACAATAATGACTCACACTAATAAAATGCAAGCTATAATACAATAAAACTCATGATCAAATGGCCCCAGAGGAAACTTCAGTCATTAATTTAAGTCAATCAATGGTTTAACTGGAAAACACAATTCAGATCTAGATCAAGCCAAACGGACGGTATGAGTATCCATAAGTATCGAATTATTTTAAAACAACAAAGAAAAAGTCACATTAAATGGCACAGTCATTGAACAGGCAAGAATTTCAAATATTTAGGCATAATTTTAGATCCATTATTGAAATGGGGAGGCCACATTGAAGCACTGAAAAAAAACTGGTATAAATAGTTGGATTAAAGTACAGCACAGGGCACGAAAAATATTACCCTGAAGATATGAGACTTCTGATCTATAATTCCATGATTTATTCACGACTCTCATACATGATTGAAGTATGGAGCGATGCAATCAACTCTCGTCTCACATCATTACAAAAGATATAAAACAGGGGATATCGAAATATCCACCATTTAGCTTATCTGACTCCTAGAATAGAAATATTTAAGCAATTTTGTCTCAATATTCTTTCTATTAAGGGTATCTATGACTTGTCTGTTGCGAAATTTATGTTCGTGATCTTCTAGTTTTTATGAGTAGACGGAGCTAATTCTTCAAAGCATTGCACTTGAACTGACTGCCTATAGATTATCACACAATTAAATCTATTGTTTCCAATATTTTAATGTTATTTTAAAATATTTGAAAATAAAAATCAAGATTAGAGGCATTTTCTAGATCCTGTGTATATCCAACAATGTATTCTTATGTAAAAACAGCGTTAAATATACACAGGATTCATATATCCTTTTGACAATTGCCTGATTACTTAAAAAAAAATATAAACTTCTTCGTCAATAAATGTCCTCAATCAAATTCATTCTCATAAAATTTCATTCATTAAATAACTCGATAAATAAATAAAACTTCATTGATAAAAATAAATTTCCATATAATAATCAGCATTCTAAGCACCCACTTACGCAAAACATTAATTAAAAGAAAACACTTACCAACAACAACTCAAACAAAATTTGGGTCAAGTAGCATTTTAATCATACACTGAAAAATCTCTATCATCTAATTTTTTCTAACCTGTTGTCTATGAATCTCAATGAGTTGAAGTTTAATCAATTAAATTCCATCATTCCAAAGTTTTCTTCCTTTAAAAAAATTTTTATTTTAAATATTTAAATTATTTTACACATCATTAATTTCATTTCATCTTCATTTTCATACCAAGTAAAAGTTTTAATTTTTCACATTATTTTACAGAAGAGCAGAAAAATTGATCTAATTAATATTCTTGTTCTTTTAAGTTTTTTTTGTACCTTTTCACATTGTTATTTCACTTTTACAACATTGTTAAATTACAATTTTTTTTTAATCGTTTTTTTTCTTTTTTCACTTTTGAACTTTTCCAGGAGTTTTCAGTTATCAGAAACAGATAACTGCGTTTGAAGTTTGTTTTTTTTTTATTGTAATTTTTTTAATGGAACAAGAAAATGCAGCTCAACAATTTTTCATTATAATTTTAATTAAGAGCAAGGAAAAACTTTTAAAAGTTTTGTTTTAATTTTAACGATCTCATTATTATTATTAATATTTTTTTTTATATTTTATGGATCAAGTTAAATGATGTTAAAAAATAGTTTGTTTTTGTTGAGATTGATTGAACACCTTGAAGCTACATATCAAAATGAATTAAAAAAAAAAAGTTTTTGAAGTGTATTTTTTCATTATTTTAATTTTAATTTTATAAGCATCTCATATTATTTTATTTTATTTTACAACTTTGTTGTTGTAATTTATTTTTCTTTTAAAAACTTTTTTTTTTACATCTCATGAAACTTTTTAGAAGCACAAGATAATTGAGATGGAATAAAACCTTATGATAGTTGCAATTTTATTTTATTTTATTTTTTAGATTGAAAGTTTTTTAATAGCTAATAAAATGTTTTAAATTTTTTATAATTTTTTTTTTATAATAAATAATTTTTTTTATCACATCAATAGCTTCAAGAGTTTTTTTTATTTTTATTATTAATTTAAAAATTTACGGATAATTTTATTTTCACGTCTTACCCTGACAAAGTCTGATGACACACTGAATGTTTTTGAAAAATTTTATCTACTATAATAATAATCATAATAATTTTCCAACACATTTTCTCATTTAAAACGAATGTGTTGATAAGAAGTGCGTACAATTTTCCAGTCGTTTCAATGTCTGTACAGTCGTTTCCGGCTTTTCATTTCAATTTATCGAGTTCTGTATCGAAAGTTGTGTGTAATGTTTTTAACGAAAAATTTTTCTTATGTTCACGTGATGATGCTTGGAATGGAATGTTTGTAAACATGATAAAATGACGCGACGATAATGTGCGCAACAATTGTGTGTGTGTGTATGTTTCGTTGTTGGATTTTTGTCAACATGTAATTTTGATTTTTATACTTAACAATTGGAACGTGATACTGCAAAGATAAGACTGTTAAGACTGGGAAGATTAAAGTAATGTGAGAATTTGAGGAGGAAATTGAAATGAAATATTAGGACTGAAATTGCCAAATGCTCCAGATGGCTCTGAGAACACTATTTTCATGGTCTTGGTAAAATTTTTGGCTTTTCTGAAAATTTTTCATAAAATAAGTGGTTCATGAGTATACAGAACGATAGAGAATTTACTTTTGCAGAACAATCAAATTGAGTTTTTGGCTCGAACTCATGGCGCTAAGAGCTAATTTTGTGATTTACACGAATAAAGAATAATCATTGATGGCTCTTTAAGCGTAAAGTCAAGGAAGGTTCAAGAAATCTAAAATTTGTTGATTGAATCGCCTTCGTAAGACTTCAATGACCTTAAAAATATTTGACCTTACCTTGAGGACTCTGTTTAACATTGAAGACATGTGTCATGAAATCAAATATGAAATAGCATCAACCTTACTTCAATTTAACGTTTCAGGAGGCAAAAGTTCTCATTGAACCGTCACTATTTTCAAATAACTGTTCATGCGCAGTAAAAATTCTCTATATGGAAGAATTTTCAAAAATGCTCTCTTTATGATTTTTTCCAGAACTTTTAACGGTTATTTTGATAAATTTTAGTTTTTTTCAAAAAATGTAGAAAATGATCGAGATTGAAAATGATTGATCAGTTAAGCGTTTGCTAGCCTGGAATTTGAAACGAATTCGAAGATGGTTCAGTTGAGCGTTTGCTAACCTGGTTTTTGAAAGGAATTCGAAGATGGGTCGGTTGAGCGTTTGCTAGCCTGGAATTTGAAAGAAATTCGAAGATTGATCAGTTGAGCGTTTGCTAACCTGGTTTTTGAAAGGAATTCGAAGATGGGTCGGTTGAGCGTTTGCTAACCTGGTTTTTGAAAGGAATTCGAAGATGGGTCGGTTGAGCGTTTGCTAGTCTGGAATTCTAAAGGAATTCGAAGATGGTTCAGTTGAGTGTTTGCTAACCTGGTTTTTGAAAGAAATTCGAAGATGGGTCGGTTGAGCGTTTGCTAGCCTGGAATTTGAAAGGAATTCGAAGAATGATTAGTTTCAAAAGTTTCAGATAACATTAACATAATTTTTTTTATTCATAATAATATCAAACTTAATTTCATTTTAATTTTTCCACACAACACTCTCAATCCACGGAATGTAATTTGAAACTCTAGCATAGACGCCTGGTAGTTGTGAAGCACAGCCCACTCCAAATGACGTGATTCCAATTACGAAAGATGTTGAATTTTTTGTTATATGCAATGGACCACCCGAATCGCCTTGACACGAATCTTTCTTAAATTGTGGATCCCAAGCACACAGTTGACCTTCATTGATGCCATGACGAGCAGCGAAAATTTGTGCTTTGTTAAATCTCTTTGTACAATCATCGTTATCAACGAGTTGAAGTGTTGCTTTTAATAGGGCATTTGATGGAGATTGATCTGGAAATGAAATTAAATAAAAAAAATTCTTTAAATGAAATTTAACATTCACCTTCAGTTTTTCCCCAACCCGTCACTGTGACATTTCTATTTGGAAATTCAGAATTTGAATCCAAACACGCTGGATAAACAGTCTCCGGATCTGAGATATCTGCGGATTGGGCAAGAACCAAAATAGCAACATCATTTGCTTTGGTTGACGATGAAAAGCCAGGATGTTTAACGGCTCGTTCGACAGCAATTTCCTGGTAAACCTTGCTCAAAAGACTAATTGTCCCCATTCTGACAACATCTGGCGCTACTGGATGCAGACAGTGAGCTGCTGTGAGTACATGTCTGAATTGAAATTAAAATGAAATTATGACTCAGACAAGAAAATGAATTTAGGTTCACTTACTTTCGCGTTATCAATGTGCCACCACATTTAAATTCATAAGTTATCCCAATTTCTTGTGATTCGTAGCCCAAAGCCACCATATGGGGAAATTCTCCCAATTCCACTTCAGTTCCCCCATAAATGTGAAAATCCAGCGAAGGTCCACGGTTTTCAAGGAGTCTTTGACATTCCATATTCGCTCGAATTCCAACTGGCATTGATGGTGCTTGTGTGGTCGTCCTTTGATTGATACATTCTTTCAACGTATCTGGATCAAAAATTAAGGTATCGCAATTCAATGTCTCTGAAGGAGCTTCAGTTGTTGTTGTTGCTTGGACATCGCCACAACATACGATCGGTATTCGATCCTCAAACGAGCATGGTTTTAACAGATTTGGTCGAATTTTATTGACACGCGCCCATTCACAGGTATTTATTGACTCGCATATGCCTGGTTGCCCATCATGACGAATGCAGGAATCACCCTCTGAAAAAAAAATGAAGAAGTTACAATAAAATTCAATATCAAATGAAACCGGTATTTTCAATGAATGAAGTTAATCAGCTGGCAGTTTGACCAGAATCACTCACGCATACATTTAACAGACGTATCAAAACAAGTTCAACAAGATTTTTTTATTTATTTTAATATTATTTACATATAAATTTACTTTAATCAAATACAATAAAAAAAAATCACCGTTTCACTGATGATTCAAATTTTTTTTATTTGAAATCATCTTGACACATTGAGAGCAAGGAACTCCTCGTTTGTCTGGAATTAAGCGGAATTCAAGTTCAATTTGAATGTGAAAATAAAACGACATTAAATGCATTTTTCAAATATTTGAATAATTTTTCCTGTTTGACGAGTGTGTAATGTGTCGTCATAAGTCTTGTTTATTTACAAAAATTAAATTGAAACCGGTATTAAATGTCTTAAATTTTATTGATTGTATTCAAGTGAACTCACCGTACAAAAGTGCTGATAATGAAATTCCAAGTAAAAAGGAGAAAAAAATGTATTTGATAATGAAAATTTTAGTGAAGGACATTTTACTTTATTTTATTTTGTTTTGATATCACTTTCAATGTAAATATTCAGTTAATTTTTTTTGTAATCAATTTAGGCTCATTTCATTTTCATTTCAAATTTAATCAGAACTTGATTGCACTTGAAAAGCTGGTTTTTATATTTTTGTCTACTTTTTATTCCTTCTTCATTTTATTAAATTTTATTTTTAAGTGAATATTCTTTGAAAACGAACCGAGTTTCACGATTGTTGATGTTCGACTGAATCTTGATTCTCTTTTATTTAATTGTAATTTCCATTCTGAGAGACAAATTCGTGAATGAGTGAGTGAATGAAATGTGTGTGATAATGACAAGAACAAACAGAGATCATCTTCATGAGTGAGTTTCGTTTTCAGTTAAATTTTATTTAAAATTTTATTTAAAAAGTTTTATTTTTCTAACACAATACTTTCAATCCATGGAATGTAATTTGAAATTCTCACATAGACGCCAGGCAGTTGCGAAGCACACCCAATGCCAAATGATGTTATTCCGATTACGATCGTTGCTGAGTTTTTTGTGTGGTGTAATGGACCTCCTGAATCCCCTAAGCATGAATCTTTCTTGAATTCGGGATCCCATGCACACAGCTGACCTTCATTGATTCCATGACGAAGAGCGAAAATCTGGGTTTCACTGAAACGTTTTGTGCAATCTTCTTTTTCGAGGAGACTGAGTGATGCTTTTAACAGTAAATTTGATGTTGGTTGATCTGAAAATTAAAGTGACATGAGAAAAAAGGGTTCAAAAGATCATTTTTTTTTAATTTTTTCGATAGATGGCGCTTTTCCTAGCGCTAAGATGGCTCGGTTATGAATTTTCGTATCAGTCAATAGAGAGCTTTACTATGAGTTATAAAATGTACAAGTTAAATTACTTTCAGTTTCACCAAATCCAATAACAGTAACATTTCCTCTCGGATAATCGGGACTTATATCCAAACAAGCTGGATAGACAATTTCTGGATCAGAAATATCTGCTGCTTGTGAAAGCACTAATATTGCAATATCATTTAATTTTGTATTCTTATTATAAGCAGGATGTTTGACTATTTCCTTAACATCAATTTCCTGGAAATCCGTACTCGAGAGATCGACCATACCCAATCGCACAACATCTGGTGTCACCGAATCCAGACAATGAGCTGCTGTGAGAACGTGTCTATTAAATTTAAAAGAAGTGATATGAAATTTCATTTTTCTCAGAAAATACATTTTTACTGACCTGCTTGTTATTAAAGTGCCACCACATCTAAAATCATAACTTTCATTGTTTTGTGACTTGTAGCCCAATGCAACCATATGGGCGAATTCCTTTAATTTAGCTCGAGTTCCACCATAAATTAATAACTTTAATGGTGGTGTTTCGTTCTTCAAAAGAGTTTTACATTCAATGTCATATCGTGTTCCAACACTTCTTTTTATGTCCAACTCTTGAGTCGTTGTTTCTATTTCTGTTTTTGGTGTGATTGTTGTCGTTGTTGTTGTGATATCAGAAATCGGTTCATCAATGAACGTTTTTTCCTTAATGTTATATCTACGTTTAATACATTCCGTCAAAGTTTCAGGATCAAAAAGAGATCTATTACAATTAATTTCGGGAAGTATCTCATTTTTACTTAATTCACCACAACAAACTAGGAGACGATCACCGTTGAAGGAGCACGGCTTTAGAAGACGAGGTCGAATGTTGTTAATTCGTGCCCATTCACAAGAATTTATAGCTTTACAAATGCCACGTTCACCGTCATGTCTGTTACAGGGATCATCTTCTGTATATTTAAAAAAAAAAAAAAAGGAATTAGGGTAGTAAATTAAAATAACGAAAATCACAATTTCTCATAAAATGCTAGTATTTGGAACTGTACGGTTGTCTGTCATTTTCCATTTAGTGAGCGATTTCAGTTCATATTTTTAACTTAGAACTCCATCTAGTGAGCGATTTCAATTCATTTTCTATTTAGAGCTCCATTTAGTGAGCGATTTCAATTCATTTTCAATTTTAAACTCCATTTAGTGAGCGTTTTCAGTTCATTTTCAATTTTAAGCTTCATTTAGTGAGCGTTTTCAGTTCATTTTCAATTTAGAGCTCCATTTAGTGAGCGGTTTCAGTTCATTTCAATTCAAAACTTCATCTAGTGAGCAATTAAAATTCATTTTCAACTTAAAGCTCCATCTAGTGAATGATTTTGGCTCATATTGCGAAACAGTTTTTCTTATTTTCAAAAAAAACCGTTAAATCTTCAAAAAAATATTGAATTCAATTTTTGTAAATGCGCTCGTTGATATGATCACGTTCTAGATTTTGTTCATTTTCTTATGAAATCATTAAATGGGATTCCCCGGTAAAACCGGTCTCAATGCACATCATTTTGACCAGATATCAGTAGAAAAAAAATCAAACAAAAAAAATACTTACCATATAAAATTCCTGACAATGAACTTCTTAAACAGCAAAGAATTATTAAATTTGTGATAATCCATGATATTTTCAACGACATTTTTTCGTATCAAATGTCTAAAAATAATATTTTTTCTGAGAATGGTCGATAAATTATTAAAAATAAAACTTAATCTTGATGAAACCAAAAACCGATCCAACTCTTTCAAATGTGTGTACTTAACTGTTCATCTTCATCTGTTTCTTCTTCAATGTGTTAAAGATTTTAATAAAAACCGGTAAATTTTATCATTTACGTAAAGAATTAAATTAGAATTTTCGGTCAAATACCAGTTTAAAATCGCACCATGATTACGTCCATACTCACGCTAATTAAGGTTTACAATGCTTTATGCTCCGTACGTGTATAGAAACAGAAATTTCATATAAAAATAATTTTAATTCTTAATTTTAAAAACTAGAAAACAAGCAATAAATTTAACTATTTTTAACGATACTTTCAATCCATGGAATGTAATTTGAAATTCTAGTGTAAACGCCTGGTATTTCTGTAGCACAACCGACTCCAAATGACGTGATTCCAATGACGAAGGTATTGAAATTCCGTGTCATATGCAATGGACCACCCGAATCACCCTGACACGAATCTTTTTTCAATTCAGGATCCCATGCACACAGTTGACCTTCACTGATTCCTTTGTGACCAGCTAAAGTTTGGGTGTCTTTGAACTTTTTTGCACATTCATCGTTGCTTATCACTTGCAGGGTTGTCTTTAAAAGGACATTTGATTTGTGTTGATCTGAAATTTAAATTTAAAAAAAAAATTTTCATCTTTACAATTAAATTTAACATTCACCTTCTGTTTTTCCCCAACCTGTCACTGTAACATTATCAATCGGAATTTCCAAGCTCGCATCTAAGCATGCTGGAAATGTAATCTCCGGATCCGAAATATCTACTGGTTGTGCAAGGACGATTATCGCAATATCATTTTTTTTGCTTGAACGTGAAAATCCTGGATGAATTTCCATTCTATCGACAGAAATTTCCTGGAATTCGCCATTTGACAGGTTCACGGTACCAAGTCGGACAAACTCCGGTGTTTGTGAATAAATGCAATGAGCTGCTGTGAGGACATGTCTGGAAATTAAATTGAAATGAAATAATGGAATTGATATTTAATGAAAATTAATTCACTTACTTCCTTGTAATTAAAGTGCCACCACAATTACAATTAAATCCACCCAAAGTTTTGGATCCTAATGCGACCATATGCGGATATTCGCCTAATTTTACTTTGGAACCTCCGAAAATCAATGGAAACAGAGTAGGTGGCTCATTTTCCGTAGAACTTGAGCATTTAAGGATTTCATGGACATGATTTTCTTGAATCGTCTTCTTGCATTCAAGTGAATTTACTTCATCGCAATTGATACGTTCAGCGGATGATGCGAATTCAGTTTCGTTCTCTTCATTGCAACAAATTATCGGGATTTCCTTGTTAAAAGAGCATATTTTCAAAAGATTCGGTTGAATTTTATTGATGCGAGCCCAGTTACATGTCGTTATTGGTGTACAAATTCCTCGCTTGCCGTCGTGTCGAGTGCAGGAATCGCCTTCTAAATGAGAAAAAAAATACGAATGAGACGATTTTAATTTAAAAAATACTTCTAAAAAATTCAAAGTCAAATTCAAATAAAAATTTTATGATTTTGATCAAATAAATAATTCAAAATTTGTATTCTGATTCTCTTAAAACATATTAAAAAAAAAAATCAAATGAAATCAATTGGGCCAAACGATTGATTCAATCCAGTCAATGAAATATGAAATTCGCGTATAAACTCCCGGATCCTTTGTAGCACATCCAATTCCAAATGAGACGATGCCAACCACGTAATCTGTCTTATCAATTTTTAGGTGTAGCGGACCTCCACTGTCTCCTTTACATGCGTCTTTTTTGAATTCCTTGTCCCAGGCGCATCTTAATTGAAATTAAATGGAAAAAGTACAAAAATTGAAATTTGAAATTGAATTTCAATTCAACTCACAATTGAGATTCAGCAATTCCACCTCGCAGTCCTCTGATACCTAAAGTCTGATATTTTTCACGACACTCAGACTGACTTACGACCGTTAAATTTGCTTTTAGCAGTGTTTGAGATGTTTCTTGTACTGGAAATGAATTTTCAAATTATTCATGAAATGGAATTGACATTAAAATTCAATTACTTTTTTCAGTTTCCCCCCATCCAATGACCTCAACCCCGCTTCCAGTTCCAGGAATGCTCATTCTCGTATTCAAACATGCCGGATACACATAAATATCCGTTAAATCTGGTGATCTCCTCAATTTGATCAATGCAATGTCATTAAAAAGTTGATTCGATCGATAATTTGGATGTACGATGATTTTTTCAATTTCAATGTCTTGAACAACTCCATTGTACGGATCATTCGTATTTTGAAGGTCGATTGTGCCGAATCGAACGATGACGGGATGTGGCATTTCGGGTGACACGCAATGTGCTGCAGTTAGAACATAAATTTCACTTATGAGGGCGCCACCACATCTGAAAATGTAATCCGCTCCAATTTCATCGGAAGCGAATCCTAAAGCGGCCTTGAATTGTTTGTAATTGAAATTAATTTTTATTTGAAAATGAATTTAATTGAAATTCATACCATATGCGGATAATCTCCCGGTGGAACAGCTTCACCATCATAAATGTTATACGTTAATTGCGGTGCCTTTTCTTCAATTAACCTCTCACATTCCTTTCTTGCTTTGATTCCGCCTGATCCTGTTCGTATTTTTCCCTTGCCCTCACACCAATTCTTGACACCCTCGTCAAAAACGAATTTTTCACAATCGCCATTGATCAGACTGGAAGTCGGCATTTCATCGCCACAACATATGAAAATTGTGTCATGCTCAAAGGAACATCGCGCCAATTGTGCTGGAATGATATTGTTTTTTCTTATCCAATCACATTTATTTGCAGCCTTACACACTCCAGGGATGTTGTCGTGACGGTAACAAGGACTTCCATCTAAAAGTTAATTTTTTTTTTGAATATAAGAGAAGAAGGAGAAAAATGTAAAAAAAATTCTTACCAGAGAAAATTAAATTTTAAAAATATTTTTTTTTTTAATATTCACTCAAATCACTAATTTTGAAAATTAAATTTGAATTTAATGAATTAAAAAAATGAAGAGAGCGAAAGATCAGCTGGTTTTGAATCATGTATGATTGAGAGAGAAGAATGTGGTTTTGAAATTAAAATTTTTTATTTTCAATAAATTACGTTGACATTCATTCAAAAAAACCGGTTTGACAAGATTAAAATTGTTTGTTATTGTTTTTAAATTACATGGTTTTAAAGTTCACTGTCTGGCTTTATTCTTTTTGGCTTGATTTGAAGAGAGAGAGCTAGACATCTGACTCTGAGAATGCGAGAAAGGAATTCCCCGTATTTACATTTAAGACACAAATTTTTGTACTATAATTAAATTTTGCAGGTCAAAAGATTATCACTTTTGTAAAATTTGAATAGAATCAGTGAACTTGAAAGGTCGTTAAAAAAATTTGATGAATTTATGGAAATTTCCCAGACATTACGGCTCCCTATCAAAAAAAAATGTGTCATTTAAAGAACTTTTGACCAGAGCTCATTTAAAGCTGAACAAAATTGTAATAAAAAATTCTAGTTTTCTCGTTAAATTAAAACCGGTATCAGTTTTGGTTTTCATTTTTAGTTCAAAGAAAATTACGCTTTTAAAGACGGTTTGTGGATCCTTAATTTGTATTATGAAATTTCAGCAATTTCCGAAATTTATCGATTTACAATTTTTTTCATATTCCATCGAAATGCACTTATCCAAACCATTCCGTGGTAAAAAAATTTCATAATCCTGTTAATAAACATGATAATTTAAAGAAAACTCACCGTACAATACAGTTGATAATGAAATGCTAAGTAAACTTGATGCGATGATCGATATTTTAGTGAAATACATTTTAATTTTTAATTTTTCAATTTAACTTTCAATTTTCTTTCAAAATTTCATGAAAATCAGTCAATTTTGTATTAAAAGTTCATCAAATGTGTTAATTTTTTATGAAAGAACATTTTTCATGTTATTTAATTTAAAAAAAATCAGGTTTTATCATTCAGTTATTCATTTAAATTCTTTTTTATTTAAATTTAACAAGTTATCAACCGCATTATTCGACTGATTTTACATTACTGACTCTGCTCTCTCTCTTGAATGGTTGAATCACAGTAAGAGACCGGTCTCTTTGCACAAAAAAAAAAAAACAAGATCCAGAAAACTTGTTTACATTTAAAGAATTTGAATATTTTTTTTTTTACTTTGTTTAGGTATTTAATTCTTGAATCAAAATAGGAGACGATGATTTAAATTTAAGCGCCAAATAAACTGTGTTGAAATTTCCAACGAGTCAAAGAATGTTTTGTAGAATTTTAAAAGCGATGCCTTGCAAAAATTTCTCTTAAAATTTTACAGTTTTATATTCCCAGGGACAACTTTTATTGTAAGCATAACGTCAAAGTTTTTTACTGGTTTATGCACAAAAAAACATTGAAAAAAATCTCTTATTATCGGACAAATGTATAATTCAAATATTGATAAGAATAAAAATTGAGAAAAAAAAACAAGAAAACAAAAGTATATGCTTGGTTTTGATTCAATAATTCACATGAAATAAGTTGCAATCAAAATTATTATCATTTGAAGTTTCTTATGAATCTTGATGAAATTTTGCATATGGTTTTGGTTTTTCCGCGGAAAATGAAAAAATGTTTACTTGATTAAACTGATAATAGTTTGATTATTTCTCAATTAAAAACATATTAAATTTCATGAAAATCTTAAGTTTTTATTTATTTTTAAATTATTTTAACTCTAAAACTGTACCTAAAGTTAGTGGTGTCTCAGTTGTGTTTGAAGGATTTAAATCTCTACGTACAACACGTTCAATCCACTCAATAAAATGTGAAACTCTTGTATAAACTGAGGGAACAACAGTTGAAGCACATCCACCTTGTCCAAAGCTAGTTAAGCCAATTACAGTCATCCATTCATTTCCATCTAGGGTTTGTATGAGTGGTCCTCCTGAATCGCCTTTGCATGAATCACTTATATTTCTTGAATCACCTGCACATAGTTGATGCTCTTTAATTGCGTCATAATACCGGACTTGATATAGATCTTTTTCACAAGCATCGGGATTTTTAATATTGATACTTGCTTTCATTAATTTATTTGCGGGCATTTCATCTAGAGAACAAAGTTAACAATAATCAACTATCAATATATAATTAATGATTATTGAATTAAAGGGTCTTTGAAAAATAAGGTCGCTTAGATTAGAGTCGGGAAAATCCGACAATATTTACCATGAGTTAATCCAAAGCCAATAACCGTTGCATTACTTTCAATTCTGAGTTCCTCTTTACCATGATAAAGACATGCCGGAAAAGCTTGAATCCCTATCTGAATATCATCTGCCAATAACAAAACTGCTATATCATTTCCTGCTGGTGTACGCAGCGGATGGTATCCGGGGTGAAGTGTAACTCTTGATACATTAACGTCAATATGAACGTCATCCAATTGAATTGTATTATAGCGAACCACTCTTTTTTTTTCATCTTTATTTTTTACACAGTGAGCTGCTGTCAAAATGTGTCTCCTTGTTATTATGACACCGCCACAACGTTCATTGGTGGAAGTTAAATTTAGATATACCATAAACGGAAATTCACCCCACTCAACTTCAGTTCCATGAGCAATTGATTCATGGTGATTTAAATCCATTATTATTTTGTATTCATCGTTTAAAGCTTTACAATCTTCATCTGTATAAAAAATTCTATCAAACGAAAAATCGGACGAGCTCGTTTTGGGAGAGATTGTAGTTCCATTACACTTATCAAAAGTTTCTTTGAATTTGTTAAAAGTTGCTTCATTGAAAAGTTCTTTTGCCTCATCACAATCCCAAATAATTTCATTTTGTGTTTTATCAGCACAACAAATTACTGGTATTCCATCTTCAGGTTCACAAAAATCCCAATATTTTTCATGAATTTTTTCTTTTTTTATATGTTGACAATTAAATGCGATTTTACAGGTACCGTTCTCTCCGTTGCGTAATAAACACTCATCACCTCCTGGAAAATAATTTTTATATAATTCAAATTGATATAATTTTGAAGAAGAAATCTAAATTTACCTTTATTCATTTCAATACAAAATCCATATTGAATGACGACGAAAAAGAATGAAATTAAAAAATTTATTCGCATTTTTTTGAAATATTTATGAAATTAAATTAAAAAAAAAACAATACCGTTTAGTATGAGATCCAAACATAAACTGATTTTTAATGATTTAATTGTACGAAAAGTCTGTAACTTCTCAATGATGATAAGAGTGTTTGTTTTCTCCCTTGATTAATCTCTCTTGTAAATTTTCTATGAAATAAAACGGTTTTAACTTTATGTATTTTTTTAATGATTTTAGAGGCGACTTATTGCATAAAATTTCTGAGACTGTACTAAATTCGATAGTCGACTGAAGCAAATGTACATTGCACGTCCATCGAACAAAGCATAAGCACATACAAATTTTTGCTCTGTAATAATTATTATTTTTAAACAATAAAATCATGTTTAAT